>JAOWBW010001698.1:0-61884 GCA_026119855.1 Campanula takesimana | reverse complement strand
TCTCTCTCTCCCCCATAACATATATAACGCCTTTCAAAATTCTTTTAAGCTTTCTTCGCCATTTTTCTTCTCTACTCTATCTCTCTCACCCCTCTAACCAGTTTATTGAATCATCATCTTATCTGCTTATATCTTCTTAATCTGGTAAGTGTTAATGTTTAAACTTTGATCATTTCTAATCATTCTTGGTTTGATTTGTCTTTGTTCCTAACATTGTGAGTTGGTTTGAGTATTCTTGCAGAAAATGTCCGGGCGAAAAAGATATCTACGGAGGCTATGTTGACTCCGACTACTTCAATGATGAAGCCGACAGGGTTTTCTTGAAGAATCTTCTTATTGGTCCCTGCTCGACTCATTCATCACTCCATCTGGAGTTGATTCAGTGTTCTTGGATCTCGTCAAGGAATTCTTTTCAAACTCCTCTGTTGTCCGCTCTCGTGCTGACTCTTCAGTCATCATCTCCATCAACTCCTCTGTTTTGGGCGTGCAAGTCTCTCTTACTCCCTCTTCTATTTCTAAAGTTTTTCCCTCTCTCGGGAATGAAGGGTTGAGTGCTTTAGTTGATGATAATGAATTGAATAGGGCATGGATTATCATGAGAGGAGCTGGTCCAAGACTCAGTGGCACCAGTCATCTGAAGATTCATTATCCTCGCCGATACTATGCTTTGGCTGAGATAGTTGATAGATGTCTTATTTGCCGATCTGGATCTCATAGCAATGTCACTGACGTTCAGTTTGAAGCTATGGCCTCCATTGTTCTGCAGATTGAGTTCAACTGGTGTGCCTACATATTCAGGATCATTGCCACTGCTGCTGATAAATGGTCTTCTGATAGGCTGAAGAACAAACCCAATCCTGGGAAAGGTTGCCATTATCTGTTAATCAGCATGATCTTAAGGAGAAATATAACATAGTAGTTGCAGATCGTTTTCCATCAAGCATTGCTTCAGCAAGCTAAAGTCTTTTGATGCTAAAGATTGGAAGAGGATTGAAAAGAAGGCCTCTAGTGTTGTTGCACCTGCACAAGCACCTGCTGACGCTCCAAAGAAGAAAAGAGCTAAGAAAATTCCTTTAGTTGCTTCCAATCAGCAGTCTCTACTCCTGCTCCTTCAACCGATAGAATTCTTGACGATTCTACTCCTGGTGCTCCAAGAACAGAAAATTGGTGAAGGTTGCTGACAAAGTGTGTCACAGAAGGCAAAAGGTTGCCGACGAACCAGACTTGGCGATGAAAGAAGTCTACTCAAGTTGCTGATAAGATGATCTTGCCGATGGAGAATCAAGTTGCCGACGAAGTTCCTTCTGCTCCCATTCCTTCTGCTGATCCAAGAGCCAAGCTGATTAGATTTGCGCCTTCTCATCTTGCCGGCACTTCTCTTACTGCCGATCTATTGTCAAAGTTGAAGTTCCTCTGAAGAATTCACTGATACTTGCTGATGGCAAAAGTATTGAAGATGTTATTGAAAAGCTGAAGTCTCAGACTTCAAGGAAATATGCACCCATCAGGAATCCCACCTTCCATACCTTCTACAGGAATCCTTGGTCCTTCACCAACAAGGTCTTAAACAAGAAGTGGGTCTTTCTGATTGATCATCTGCCTCCTTTCATTCATCATCTTCTTCAATTTCATGAAGAAATGAAGGATACCGTGCCATCTGGGAAAACTTCTGATTATGTTAATTACCGGAGTTTGAACATTCGCACTGATATGTGGAATGAGAAGTTCTTCCCTCTCTCTAAGTTCAAGCAGTTGAAAGAGGCTAAACTGAAGCTCAATTTTGGCCGCTATTTTGACTTCTACGACTACACTGGAACCAAGTCTATCTCTTTCAAGATCGAATCAGACAAGACTTGATGGTTCAAGATGTGTGGATCATTTATGCCAGAACTTTCAATCAGCTCTCTCAATTCACAGAGTTTGATCCTTATCAGATTGGAAGACTTGAAATGATGAAGATTTGCTGCCATACAATGATGATGAGGCTCCTGCTGTCAGCCCTCTCAATGCTCATTTTCATAGATCAGTAAAGAAGGTCACTATGGACTTGATTGAAAAGTCTAATGAATTTTCTGTTGAAGCAAGATGCCGATCGCCGTGCTGCTGAAAACCTTACCGATCAAGATGCTCATGTTCCTTCGCCCAGCAGCAGCAAGACCGAGACAGATGCCGATGTTCACTTTGCAGACGATGCAGATGCTGCTGATAAAGAGTTTGTTACCAATGGACGTGATGATGCTGATGAAGATAGTGATTCTACTGATAGTGATGCTGATGATGATGGTGCTGATTTATTTGGAGATTTGGTTTGTGCTCACAAAATTGCTGCTGACTCTCCTTCCACTTCACTTACAACAGATAGTGACAAGATGCCAATCAGAACTGTCATGACTAAAGCTCCCTCTGCTGAAGTCTTTGCAGAATCTGTATTGAAGGATGATAGTAGTGTTGAAGGAAGTCATGCTGATGAATATTTTAAGAAGATAGTGGAATTTCCAGTTGAGACAACTACATACACTCAACCTCTGTTGGATGTATCTACCGACCTACCTGCCCCAGTTGAGACAACTATGGACACTCATCAGATGGATGTATCTGTTTCAGGAGGAAAGACTGATGAGAAAACTGCTGACACTCATCTTGCTGAGCAAACTACAGACACTCAGTTAGTGACAGTTACTCTTGAAATACAGATTGTCCCACATACTGGTATTAAGGAGGTTGTGGAATTGGGAGGAGGTACTGAAGGAAGTACTCCTAATTTGGATGCTGACATTGCTGCTAGCCTGCAATTTGAAGAAAATTCTTCTACAGCCTTTATTCAGCTTGCCGACGGTTGTTACACCCTTCCTCTTCTTGCTCCAACTGATGTTCGTGCCGATGGAAATCATGTTGATGAGGCTGATCCTGCTGACTACATGGAGGTTGGAGAACAAGCTTTTGTTGATCCTGATGCTGTTGATACTTCTCCACCTCCCAGCTATGATTACTTTCAGAATGGGAAGGATATGATGTGCTCAAATTGGTACTCTACCAATGTTTCTATCCCTTCCAACAGCTTTGGACAGCCTCTCTTTAATGTTCATCCGAGGCTATCATTCAAATATGCCCTCCAAAGGTGTCCACTTCCTTTTGGCAAAGATCACCCTCATGTCACCAAGCATCCATTCTCTTCTGGTGCTTCAACCAGTGACAGACCAATATTCCTTCCATGGATCAAAGATGACCGTATTCGTACAAAGGGAAAGACTCCTCAGATTTCTAGACTGAAGCGAAAAATTGTCTATGAACCTAGATGTCTACTACCTGGCAAACTGAAGATAGGTGGTAAGATCGTTCTCCCTGGTCTATCTCCAAAAGAAGTTCACATCACTTCAAATGGTTGGATGAGGAGATGCTCTATGATCAATGATGAGCTTAAAGAAATTTTGGAGTATCGGCATCTCAACGCTCGTGGCCTTGTGCACTTAGTCAAATCAGCTGCACTTGCCATTACTCTGCCGATCACATGGTTTACACATCTAGGCTGATGAATGCCAGATTGGTGATCATGATATTGGAAGGCATTGCTTGTTTGAAGTTTCAGCTTGCTTTGCTGCTCTCTATGGAAGACAACGACATCTTTCATCTTTCAGGGATAGAGACATCATTGTCCATCCAAACTTTCCTCTGGAGATTGTTTATTCAAGACCTGCCGGTGATATTGTCTCCACCTTCATTCCTGTTGATGTTCTTTCTGCTACTGAGATTATTGCTGCTCCTGCTGATGATGCCGATCTTGTTTTCTGCTGATGATGGTTGTGCCGATGACTTAGATCTTGCCGATGATGAAGATCCTGTGCTACAAAGAATTCTATCTTTGCCTCCACCTCCTGTTCCTGTTTCTTCTTCTCCTCTGCCGATTGTTATTTCCGACGATGATACGCAGATTGTTGCCGATGAGGTACAGATCGAGGATGCTGACCTGGAAAATAAGGAATTTGTCCCTTCTCTGGTTCTCCGAAATCCAAATTCTTTTGCTGCTCCGATCTATGTTGATAGACCCATTGTCTTCAACAGCCTCTATGATTTTCATTGCTTTGAAGAAGGAGATGATTTAATCAGAATGCGCCTCCTACTCGTGGTGATTTGGTGGACTTCTCCCACTCCATTGCGGACCTGTTCAAACAATCCACAAAGGAGCTCTCCAAGCAGATTCATAAGTCCAATCAGGAGGAGGATGTGATCAGAATCAGGACATCTGTCTACAATGACATGAAAATCTGCTGCAAGATAGAACTGAACGCGTTTTTAATCTGTCTGAGTTAAATGGCTCTCTTGTCACTCAACAGAAAATTCTACTTGCCGAGCACAATGACACCCGCAGCAAACTTGATGCCTCAAATGAGAAACTTGCTGATATTCAGAATGAACTTCTTGAAGCCAAATTGAAGATTGCTGCTCTTGAGGCAAACAACAAGATGCTTTCTGATAGATTGGAGAGTGCTCAGAGAAGGCAGAGCAAGGCAAAAAGAAAGCTGAAAAGAAAGAAGAAAGAGCAAAGAAGAAAGCAAGAAAGTCTGAATCTACAAAGGACTCGACTCCAGCAGATCCCAAGACATCTGATCCAGCTGCTGCTGATTCTTGAGTCGACATAGCCAATGATGTAGATATCTTATGAAGACCTTCATAGACAAATCTCTTTGCTCAATGATATTTTGTTTGTGCTAATATGTTTTTCTTATATATATGTTATCTGCATTATTCTGTGCTAATCCTCTTTGCAGATTAACTTTCTGCCGATTCATTGAACCGGCTTCACCATTTATTTTGGTGAATCCACCTTTTACTTTAGACATTTAGTGTGACTTACCTTAGGAAATGATTTTACCTAGATATCCATAGAAAACTTTCCCTAAGTTAAGAGATGTCCTTAGTATTAAGGGTGATTGGACTTAAGTAATTAGGAGGAGATTGTTGTTCAAATAGATTCCTAGATCATAGAATTACTTAATCCCAATCATGTTTGCACTTAGGATCCCCCAATTTTATTAGAACCTTTTTAGGTACCCTTAGGATTCTTTGTGACCAGCACAGGTGTATTACAACTCTTCAAAACAAGACAAACCAGCAGAGGAAGCAAATCAGCAGACCAGTAAACAAGTTGCCGATCAACTCTATTCTTATCATGCGACAAGTTGCCGATCAACTTGCTACACAAGTTGCCGATCAACTTATTAAAGAAGTTGCCGATCAGCTCCATTCTCAACATGCCGATATAATAGACAGTCTGCACTGTCAGTCAGGTGACATCATTTCATTAAAGTCAACCTTGCTGATTGTCTCTATACTGTTTTTATCATAAAGTAGTTTACCTGCTCTGTAATGATTACTCCGCCGTCTGACACATAGCTACTTTTAGCTATACTCTGTCTCTACTTGCTTTTGCAGGTAATCGGTTGAGACAAAGGGGTCTTTACCCATCAGACTTTTAAGGCACGCGTATCTTCTCCATTAATTCCAAGGATACTGCATTAAATGCTCCTCACCTACCCAGCTGAAAATTCAAATTTATCCTTCTTCAACAAGCTAAGACATTAACTCCTCCTATAAATAGAGGACTCAGTGCATTGAAGAAGGTTGGTGATTTTAGTGCATTGAAGAGAGTTGGTTGTTTGCAGCATTCATTGAAGCTCAAACATTCCGTGTCCAGATAATCATTAGATCATTTAATAGGATATACACTTGTGCACAAACTCAACAACATTGTTAGTATTCCCGAACTAGATCATTTTAAGGAATACGTTGTTTGAGTATTTCACACACCCACCTGAGTGAGACAAGTTCTTTTGAACTTGCCGCTCAAATACACTTGGTCAGATATTTGTTTTATGATTCATTAACTATCTCTAGAATTTAGTCTTTGTATCCGGCAAAGCCGTGCTTGTAATAGACTAGGGATATTTAATAGTGCTCTTAACCCAAATACAAGTTCTGACCAAACTTGGTAGAGGACATAGCAGTATTTACACTGTGAACCTCTCCAAATACTTGTGTCCCTTGTTACTTACTGTCCTTGCCGGTTGGAACTCTATCACCGGCAAATCATTACTGTTCTTGCTGATTCATCATTATTTCCTTTGACCAATCTCTTGAAACTGCATTGAACTTTTGGAACAACTTTGTGCTTAAACTAAGCTCTGAAAATCTTTTATTCACTGATTTTGTGTGAGTTAAAACTAAGTCATATTTTACCCGCTGCGCTTACTGATAATAGTTTGCAGACTGATAAGTGACTTTGAATTTATAAGTGTTTCTTTGTAAAAGTTTTAAAAAGGCTATTCACCCCCCCTCTAGCCTATTATCCTACCAATTGGGCCTAACATCGTTTGAAAGAGCGGCATTGAGAGATAACATGCCCCACAATTCTGCAGTACTGACATTTGCCCTTGAATTGGACAGGGTGGATGACTGGGAGGAGTTTGGAGTAGGGAGGAGAGGAGCGGAGGGTTGGGTCGAGTGCAGTTTTTAAAGTAATTGGTGCGGGTGGAGACTGCATGGGCCGAGGCTGGTAGAGGAGTGGGTGGGTGTGAATACGTGTGTTTGAATTTGAGATATTCATTGAAACATTAAAATTATGAGAGTCGCCACCCGTTTTAATTATAGCCAAAACATTGAGAAAAGCATGTTAATGGGTTCGGGGGTTAAATTACAACAAGAGAAGAATATTTACGTTATCACTCCTATTGCCCGAATTGATCGGTCTTTCTATCACGATGCGGTGTATGTAGTGTGTTAGTGATTTAGACCGGATCCGAAGATTGCCTACGTTCCTCTCAATGTGAGAAGCTCAGGTCAGCGTAGTTCGAGAAGAATTTAGAATAGGCAGAAGAATCGGGATCATGCATAATGATGGGGGAAATTACCTAAAGATTAGGGTTTAGAAGTAGTTCTAGATCATGTTCGGGTTGATGAACCCTAGATCATCATCGGCTATGAAATAACATGTTAACATGAAGATCGCAACCCTAAATATAGCATAAATAAGGTTTTAATCTAAGAACATGATGAACATATGAAGAACATATTATGAACATATGAATGTCATGAAGAAAATATGAATAAAGATGTTACGAACATGAATATTATGAAGAACACATGAATAAAACATATTAAGAATATGAATATTATGGATCTAAACTAATAATATGACAAGAACATGAAGAAAAAGTTAGAAAACTTACCTTTGTTGGCAAGAAATAACCTTGGATCTTCTTGGGATTCTTGAGAGTGTTTTTGGAGGCTTGAATGACTTGATTTGGGAGCAAAATCGTCCCTTAAGAGCTCTCAAATTCGGATCCCCCAATTATGAGGCAAGGGAGGTCTTTAAATAAGAAACTGATGGAGAGATCTGACGGTCCAGATCATCCGGGGCGGATGTGGCCGCGTGGCCAAGATGGAGGGCGGCGGCGATGTTGGCCGCGTGGCCAAGGTTGGAGCTTGGGCGAATGTGGCCGCGTGGCCATCATTCCTGGCTGACTTAATTATTAAGCTAGGGTTTTGCATGTTTTATGTAAACCCTATTTTGGCCATCTTTAAGATATTCTAGAACAATGAGGTATATTTTGGGAATCCGGGACAAGTCTTTGCAAGGTTTGTAATTCCTATAAAGTCCTTGTGTATTTGGGAAATCCCTAATAAAGTCATTTTCAGATCGGGTACTAACAGTAGCCCCTCGGCGACGCTTCTTGCAAGGCAATGGAGGGTCGATGATAAAAATAGGAACCGTTCTGAAACATGAGTTTTAAAACAGAGGAAAGGTAAGGGAACGGCTGAACCTTGGCAGGCGACCTACGTATCTGCGGGGGAATCAAGCCAAACGTAGTTCAAATCTGATGGGAAATTGGGAATGACTGTCCTCTGATGGGGAGCAACGTCTTCTGCTGGGGAAAATGCACCTGCTGGGGATGATAGATGACCGCGCCGGTCGGGTGGCTGAACCTTTTCAGGTTTCCTACGTATCCTCAGAGGAATCAAGCCGGTCGTAGTTCAGAGATGTTGGGGAAATAAACGAGACATCGGACTTCTGCTAGGGATAACAAACCTACGGACAGTATCCTGTATGAAGAACGAACATTCGTAAGCAATGAAATCATTTGGGGAAATGAGGTAAGAGGGAAAATCGGACAATAAAGACTACGTCGTCTAAATAATCCCAGAATGGAATAATAAGCGCTAGGGTAAACGCAATCAGGACCGCCCGGGTTCCTGCCAATGGCGCTAAAATAATAGATGCTGGATCTCTCGCAAACAGAAACGCCGAGGCTTCTGCCAATCGCGATCGATCTAGGATGCGTATGTCATAGAGGCGACGAAGTCTCTACAACCATACGAATCCTAAGCAAATATTAGGAAATGCTAAAATAATAGATGCTGGATCTCTCGCAAACAGAAACGCCGATGCTTCTGCCAATCGTGATCGATCTAGGATGCGTATGTCATAGAGGCGCCGAAGTCTCTACAACCATACGAATCCTAAGCAAATATTAGGAAATGCTAAAATAATAGATGCTGGATCTCTCGCAAACAGAAATGCTGAGGCTTCTGCCAATCTCGATCGATCTAGGATGCGTTTGTCATAGTGGCGCCGAAGTCTCTACAACCATACGAATCCTAAGCAAAAATTAGGAAATGCTAAAATAATAGATGCTGGATCTCTCGCAAACAGAAACGCCGAGGCTTCTGCCAATCTCGATCGATCTAGGATGCGTATGTCATAGAGGCGCCGAAGTCTCTACAACCATACGAATCCTAAGCAAATATTAGGAAATGCTAAAATAATAGATGCTGGATCTCTCGCAAACAGAAACGCCGAGGCTTCTGCGAATCTCGATCGATCTAGGATGCGTATGTCATAGAGGCGCCGAAGTCTCTACAACCATACGAATCCTAAGCAAATATTAGGAAATGCTAAAATAATAGATGTTCGATCTCTCGTAAACAGAAACGCCGAGGCTTCTGCCAATCTCGATCGATCTAGGATGCGTATGTCATAGAGGCGCCGAAGTCTCTACAACCATACGAATCCTAAGCAAATATTAGGAAATGCTAAAATAATAGATGCTGGATCTCTCGCAAACAGAAACGCCGAGGCTTATGCCAATCTCGATCGATCGAGGATGCGTATGTCATAGAGGCGCCGAAGTCTCTACAACCATACGAATCCTAAGCAAATATTAGGAAATGCTAAAATAATAGATGCTGGATCTCTCACAAACAGAAACGCCGAGGCTTCTGCCAATCTCGATCGATCTAGGATGCGTATGTCATAGAGGCGCCGAAGTCTCTACAACCATACGAATCCTAAGAAAATATTAGGAAATGCTAAAATAATAGATGCTGGATCTCTCGCAAACAGAAACGCCGAGGCTTCTGCCAATCGTGATCGATCTAGGATGCGTATGTCATAGAGGCGCCGAAGTCTCAACAACCGTACGAATCCTAAGCAAATATTAGGAAATCCTAAAATAATAGATGCTGGATCTCTCGCAAACAGAAACGCTGAGGCTTCTGCCAATCTCGATCGATCTAGGATGCGTATGTATAGAGGCCCGAAGTCTCTACAACCATACGAATCCTAAGCAAATATTAGGAAATGCTAAAATAATAGATGCTGGATCTCTCGCAAACAGAAAACGCCGAGGCTTCTGCCAATCTCGATCGATCTAGGATGCGTATGTCATAGAGGCGCCGAAGTCTCTACAACCATACGAATCCTAAGCAAATATTAGGAAATGCTAAAATAATAGATGCTGGATCTCTCGCAAACAGAAACGCCGAGGCTTCTGCCAATCTCGATCGATCTAGGATGCGTATGTCATAGAGGCGCCGAAGTCTCTACAACCATACGAATCCTAAGCAAATATTAGGAAATGCTAAAATAATAGATGCTGGATCTCTCGCAAACAGAAACGCCGAGGCTTCTGCCAATCGTGATCGATCTAGGATGCGTATGTCATATAGGCGCCGAAGTCTCTACAACCATACGAATCCTAAGCAAATATTAGGAAATGCTAAAATAATAGATGTTGGATCTCTCGCAAACAGAAACGCCGAGGCTTCTGCCAATCTCGATCGATCTAGGATGCATATGTCATAGAGGCGCCGAAGTCTCTACAACCATACGAATCCTAAGAAAATATTAGGAAATGCTAAATAATAGATGCTGGATCTCTCGCAAACAGAAACGCCGAGGCTTCTGCCAATCTCGATCAATCTAGGATGCGTATGTCATAGAGGCGCCGAAGTCTCTACAACCATACGAATCCTAAGCAAATATTAGGAAATGCTAAATAATAGATGCTGGATCTCTCACAAACAGAACGCCGAGGCTTCTGCCAATCTCGATCGATCTAGGATACGTATGTCATAGAGGCGCCGAAGTCTCTACAACCATACGAATCCTAAGTAAATATTAGGAAATGCTAAAATAATAGATGCTGGATCTCTCCCAAACAGAAACGCCGAGGCTTCTGCCAATCGTGCTCGATCTAGGATGCGTATGTCATAGAGGCGCCGAAGTCTCTACAACCATACGAATCCTAAGCAAATATTAGGAAATGCTAAAATAATAGATGCTGGATCTCTCGCAAACAGAAACGCTGAGGCTTCTGCCAATCTCGATCGATCTAGGATGCGTATGTCATAGAGGCGCCGAAGTCTCTACAACCATACGAATCCTAAGCAAATATTAGGAAATGCTAAAATAATAGATGCTGGATCTCTCGCAAACAGAAACGCCAAGGCTTCTGCCAATCTCGATCGATCTAGGATGCGTATGTCATAGAGGCGCCGAAGTCTCTACAACCATACGAATCCTAAGCAAATATTAGGAAATGCTAAAATAATAGATGCTGGATCTCTCGCAAACAGAAACGCCGAGGCTTCTGCCAATCTCGATCGATCTAGGATGCGTATGTCATAGAGGCGCCGAAGTCTCTACAACCATACGAATCCTAAGCAAATATTAGGAAATGCTAAAATAATAGATGCTGGATCTCTCGCAAACAGAAACGCCGAGGCTTCTGCCAATCTCGATCGATCTAGGATGCGTATGTCATAGAGGCGCCGAAGTCTCTACAACCATACGAATCCTAAGCAAATATTAGGAAATGCTAAAATAATAGATGCTGGATCTCTCATAAACAGAAACGCCGAGGCTTCTGCCAATCTCGATCGATCTAGGATGCGTATGTCATAGAGGCGCCGAAGTCTCTACAACCATACAAATCCTAAGCAAATATTAGGAAATGCTAAAATAATAGATGCTGGATCTCTCGCAAACAGAAACGCCGAGGCTTCTGCCAATCGTGATCGATCTAGGATGCGTATGTCATAGAGGCGCCGAAGTCTCTACAACCATACGAATCCTAAGCAAATATTAGGAATGCTAAAATAATAGATTCTGGATCTCTCGCAAACAGAAACGCCGAGGCTTCTGCCAATCGTGATCGATCTAGGATGCGTATGTCATAGAGGCGCCGAAGTCTCTACAACCATACGAATCCTAAGCAAATATTAGGAAATGCTAAAATAATAGATGCTGGATCTCTCGCAAACAGAAACGCCGAGGCTTCTGCCAATCTCGATCGATCTAGGATGCGTATGTCATAGAGGCGCCGAAGTCTCTACAACCATACGAATCCTAAGCAAATATTAGGAAATGCTAAATAATAGATGCTGGATCTCTCGCAAACAGAAACGCCGAGGCTTCTGCCAATCGTGATCGATCTAAGATGCGTATGTCATAGAGGCGCCGAAGTCTCTACAACCATACGAATACTAAGCAAATATTAGGAAATGCTAAAATAATAGATGCTGGATCTCTCGCAAACAGAAACGCCGAGGCTTCTGCCAATCGCGATCGATCTAGGATGCGTATGTCATAGAGGCGCCGAAGTCTCTACAACCATACGAATCCTAAGCAAATATTCGGTGAAGAATGGAAATTTTAAGAGGCTTCCCGTACCCAAAAATAACGAACATCAGTCAAAATAGCGTTAAGGGCACCTACAATGGATGAAACAGGTCAGGGGTAAAAATGGGATTTTATATGCGGAGGCAAAGATGATGGATCGTTATTAAGTCGTAAACGGGATGAACTCTCAAGGAGTCATGAAGGTGATAGACTCTCAGGGAATCGCAGAAGTGATGGATTCTTGGGAGTCGCAAAGGTGATGGACTCTCGGGGAGTCGCCAAGGTAAAGGACTCTTTGGTGAGCAAAGGACGACTACATAAAGCGTAATGTTTGGGATCTGCTTACCCTAAATTAGGAGGAATACATAATATGAGGCTACGAACCATTAAGATGAAGGTATTAGGTAAGGGACATTTTGCTTGGTTGGTTAGGGTAGGACCTAAGGCTTCTAAGGAAAGGGTATGGGTAGCCTCTTAGCCATGAGATAAGGATGCAAAAGATGTTACGGTTGTTTAGACTTGGGATTGTGTCTTGGATACAATGTGGGTTTCCTAGGCTTACGGGCTAGGGTTTGGAGAGAATGCGACTACCTAGGCTCGAGGCTAGGGTTCGGAGAGAATATGGAAAGGCTATTGTATCCTAGGCATAAGACTAGCGGGGGATTGAGATTATAAATTTCCTAGGTTTCGAGACTAGGGTTTCGGGAATTTGGAAAGGATGTTGCACACAGGGCTTTGGAAATTCCTAGAACTTGGGCTAGGGTTAAAGAGGATGGTGCTTCCTAGGCTTGAGACTAGGGTTTGGAGAGAATGCAGATTCCTAGGTTTGGGCTAGGGTTTGGAGCGAATGCGACTACCTAGGCTCGAGGCTAGGGTTAGAGCGAATGCGACTACCTAGGCTCGAGGCTAGGGTTTAGAGAGAATGCGGCTTCCTAGGCTTGAGGCTAGGGTTGATTGAGTTTTGGACATGGCATTATATCCTAGGTTTTGGACTAGGGTTCAATAAAACGGAGAATTGAGATTGTAAATTTCCTAGGTTTCGAGACTAGGGTTTCGGGAATTTGGAAATGATGTTGCATACGGGGCTTTGGAAATTCCCTAGAATTTGGGCTAGGGTTAAAGGGGATGTTGTGGTTTCCTAGGCTTAAGGCTAGGGTTTAGAGAGGATATGTGACTACCTAGGATCAAGGCTAGGGTTTAGGAAGGGTGTAGCTACCTAGGATTAAGGCTAGGGTTTAAGAAGGATGTAACTTCCTAGGCTTTAGGCTAGGGTTTGAAAGGATGTAATTACCTAGGCTTGAGGCTAGGGTTCAGAGAGAATGATATGACTACCTAGGCTTGAGGCTAGGGTTTAGAGAGGATACGTGACTACCTAGGATCAAGGCTATGGTTTAGGAAGGGTGTAAATACCTAGGCTCTAAGCTAGGGTTTGGAAGGGATGTAACTACCTAGGCTCAGGGCTAGGGTTTAGGAAGGATGTAATTACCTAGGCTTGAGGCTAGGGTTCAGAGAGAATGATATGACTACCTAAGCTTGAGGCTAGGGTTTAGAGAATGTGTTTACCTAGGTTTAAGGCTAGGGTTGGAGACCGAAAGCATTTGAAGGTTTGTCTTGGTTTAGACCGAGCAAGTTTGAGGTCTAAGAGTGTTGCGTTTTGGGGCAAATGAGCTTGATACCTCGTGACTGGATAGGCTCGATAGATTAGACCAAGGCTAAAGTTCTAGGGTTTAGCTAGGGTAAGACTCAGACATGTGTTAAGGAGACCGGGGCCTAATGGAATGGTAGGCGTGAGATCTAGGAGATCGAAGGCTAGGCAGGGTAGCGTTGGGACATAAGGCTTTCAAGCGGGTAAGTCTTTTGTCCTAGAAAAACCGCGTTATGGAATAGGACCAAGCAGGCTTGAGGTCGGCCAAGGAGCAATGGATTGGGATTGGATGATCCTAGTACCTAATACGCATGTCGGGTTTGGGCTCTAAGGTGTGCTAGGTGTGAGCCATGTGCGAGAAATGGGTCTGGACATGTGACCATGTTGGCGCTTTAGGTAAAGGGATTGAGTGTCCAAGACTTTGCTCGAGTACAATAAGTGCCTAAGTTGGATTGGGTATGCTTAGGACCTAAGTTTGTCTTAGAGGTCATGCGTGTGACTAAGCTCATTTGGCAACTGTGAAGGTAGGTTAGGGATGGGACCAGAGGTGCTAAGGACAAGAGTCTTAACCGGATGGGTCTTGAGATCCTTAAGGCATGTCGTGGTGCGCAGGAGATCCTATGTGTTTTGAGCAGGTTCAAGGTTTGGACTCGTCGGGGGAGCGATGTTTGAGATCCATAGAGTTCAAGGGTGGACCTTGTAGGTGGCGAGGTTTGGACTCGGCTTGGATTAAGTAGGTTAGAGTCCTTAAGGGGTTGAAGGTCAGACTAGGAAGACTTTTGAGGCTAATGGGTGACACTAGGTTGGTACTTGGTAGGTTTAAGAGTGGTAGGGTTATGGCTTGGACATGACGGGAGTCGGGAGACGTAGATGTGTCGCTTTTAGTCGGACCAAGTAGGCTTGGGAATTAAAGAGTCCAAAGGGTGGAGGTCTAAGGTTATAGACCTAGAGAGTGGACAGTTTTGTGATCTAAAGGGTTTAGGAGTTGAGACCTAATGTGTGGATCGGATATGCTAGAGACTTAAAAGATAGGCGATTGGTAGACTCGAGTGGTCTTGGGATCTAAAGGATCGCTCAACAGGTTAGACTGAGTAGACCTAAGAGGTTGGACCTAGGAGGATAAGAGAGCTATTGCTTAGACAAGGTAAGGATGAGTATGTGTTGGTAGGTTTGAGATCTAGGAGATCGGGTAGGCTCGGGACCGGTAGGTTCGGGACCTAATGGGTCACCCTAAGGATTTGGCTTTGGTTAACTGGTTTAAGGTCTGAAGTTTTGGGTAGAACCGGTTTGAGGCCGAAGGGGTCATGCTACGAACTTGCGGAAGGTCGAGCTAAGAGGTTATGATGTAACCTAGGTAAGACTCACCGGGTAGGTTTGGGACCTAGGTAAGACTGATCGGGTAGGCTTGGGACCTAGAGAGTTTATGGTGTAACTTAGGCAAGACTGACCGGGTAGGCTTGGGACCTAAGGTTTTGAACCAGGTAGGTTGGGACCTAAGGGTATCCTATTGTGTAGGAAATAGGGTGAAGGACCGAGTCGGTTCAAGAATCACAAAGATGGGTCTCAGAGTGGACCAAGGAGGTTTATAAAAATTTTGTGGGGACCGAGAGTGCGGGTTTATAAACAAAGTGTCGTGGAAGAGAAAACTTTTGAAAGTGTTATGACTTTATAAAGATGCTTTATAATTAATTACGATTCTAACCAATTCAAAGAGTTTGTCACGTGCCGAGTTTGACGATGAGGGGTGTCCATCTTCCAAGTACATCCTTGTTGAAGCCTCGGTATTCTCTGAGAAAACCCTATAGTCGACCCATTCTGTTGGGGAAGCCCCAGTTCGATAAGGGCGTAGAGTGGGGTATCATACCTCCTTTGAGACGCACCCTTTTTTCTGCCTAGACCGCCCTTACGGGTTTTCAATCTAGCGGGCATCTCTTTTGCGTCATCATTTTTTTTTTTTTTTTGAAATCATTCAGTCGACTCAAAAAAGGAAAAAAGAATTGTTTGAAAACATGCGGGGGAATTTAAGGGAGAGTAAGAGAGAGAGAAATAGTACTCACATTTTGACTCTTTGGGTAACTGAGTGTATATATGTACAAAAGGGAGGAAGCCCCTGCTTGACAGAAAGTAAGTGTTTAGCTCTTTCCTAGATTGTAGAACGGAAGACTTGTCGAGACATTTGAAAATTGTTTTTTCAATATTCTCATTTGATTGCTCGAGAATGGACCTCGTTGATTAGTTATGTATCTTATGATTATGTTTTTAGACAAGTAGTCTCGAAATAATAAATGTTTTTGATCAATTGTGAGTGAAGAAGTCAGGAGTAGAAATATGGGCAAGAGAGAAGAGAAAGAAAATTGGCTACGAGGCGGGTTGTGTATATTTTGGACCGGACCCTAAGGTTGCCTATGTTCTCCTCAAGGTGAGGAGCTCAGGTCCGCGTAGTTCGGGAGAGGCCCGGATGATGATGAAGTTGGGGTTGAGTTTAGAGGTGTGAGGTTCGTTTAACTGAGGTAAGTTGTTCCTTGTCGAGGCAGGCTGTTTCATTGTAGCTCATTGCGGTGGCTTGCTCCATTCTAGATGTCATGGGCTGCTGGTGCTGTGTTAATCTTCTTTGTGGGGAAAGAAATAAAAATAGAACATTTGAAGTGAAAAGAAAAAAAAGAACATTTGAAGTGAAAAGAAAATGAGACTTTTACTTTTCCATGGTGATAGCCCCTTCTATTTTTTTATTTCTTTGTGCACACCCTTTTTTTTTTTTTTGTATTTGTACATGAAACATTGGGCAAGACAAGCCCCTAGTTTGCTTTCGCCTATCTCGATTGCGAGGTAGCTTCCTTATAGTTCAGGCGGCCTTTTGCTGGCGGCGGGCATCCTAGCCCCTTGATTTTCACCGGTAGAGCTCCATTGGATTATCACGTGCACCAATTAATGGCATGAATGACTTCATGCACTTGTCTTACATTTGCGATGGAATACGGATAGACCCAGTGTAACGGCATGTAGTACTCATGAAGGGAACAAACCAACCCTTTAAATTGTGGCAGCATGGATGTCTATTTGATGATGAGCAACCGCAGTCTATTTCTTTGTCACGACCTTATAAAAAGGGGTCCAATGGTGGGATGAGAGGCGTATGAGGATAGTATATGGGAGAAGGTGTATATAGAGAGTGTACATGAAGTTTGTACAAGGGGTGAGTGTATAGAGAGAGTGTATGGGGGTAGAATGTAGAGAGAAGAGAAAGTGATTCGTTCATCCCAATTGATTGAAGCATTTGTTATTTTGAGATTAATCGTTTACTTAGTTATGTGAGTGGTTTGTGGGTCCATTTACCTTTTAATGAGTCGTCATTAATGAGTAAGATTAAGACTAATTCATCATATAAAGATATAGCAATCAAGCGAAAATGGTGAATAAGACAATTTTCATGAAATTGATATATGCAAGCTTATGTCTCAAGTCTAGAGAGAAAAGAAAAGAAATAAAGACCCTTTTATTGGAACTAAAAGATTTAAACTGACTAGTTCGGGGTGGACTTTTACTTAAAGAAACAAAAATCGTCCAAGGTGGACTTTTGACTAAGGACACTCTAGAACCTACGAAGACTGAATGACCCTTTTCTTTTCTTTTATTTAAAGGAGGTAGCCCCAATTTCCTCTTTTTCCCATGCCCATGTATTCCGTTGGCGGGTGATGGCTCCGCTGTCAATGAGGCTTTGAATCTTTCTCCTTAATTGGAGGCAATCTTCGGTGTCATGCCCAATGTACTGGTGGTATTGGCAGTGTTTGGAGGGATCCAAGCCTTGCTTCACCCTACTTGGTTCATAGTTGAACAAAGGAGATAACTTGCCGCTTGAACTAGACTTTTGAAGAGTTTGGCTAACGGCATACCCAAGTCATTGTGCTCGCGTTCGTCCTTCCGAACTGTCTTTGAGGGTGGTTTAGGTACTGGTACCTGTCGTTGATAAGTAGTTTTAGGAGGTATCCCAACGGGGGAAATCTGTGATGGCCCATACATTTGAGGAGCGTACGGGTGTTGAAATTGAGCAAGAGGGAGAACTCGGGCGAGGTAATCATAAATGCAATAAATATCAGAGTGAAGGCGCTTCTCGGTGTCCTTTAGAGCCTTGCACATCTCTTTTTGAAAGCGGTCGACTTGCTTGAGGAGGACAGTCTCAAAGTAGGCTTCTTGTTCGTCGAGAGCGGTCCGGAAGAGGGTTGCTTGCTCGTTGAGGATGGTCTCGAAATGGAGCGCTTGCTAATTGAGATCAGTATTGGTGTGGAGAGTTGTCTCGAGACCTTGGGTAATAGCTTCATTTGCAACTTCGATGTTCCTTTCAACAGACATGATGCCGGATCTACAATAGTCGTAGGGAATTATGTCTTTGAATTGAGCTTAGATTTATAATTAATGACAAGGCATCGTTATAAAATCACTTTTGGAAAAGAGTCGGTCTCCACACTTTTGAAATGCATTTTGGTAAAAAATTGAAAGTTTGACCGGGCCGAAGTTGCCTACGTTCCCCTTACCATGAGAGAGTGGTCCCACACAATAAGAGCTCAGGTCGCCATAGTTCGAGTCAAGTTAGACTTTTAAAAAGAGGTGAGAGATGACCATAGGGGTCAAAAAGAGGGAGATGACTCGGTCCTTGGTCAAGCATGGGTGAGGAAGACCTATAGGAGTTGGTTTTGATTGAGTCGGGTATGGTTTGACCTAAGGTTTGACCTAAATTTGACCTAAGGTTTGACCTAAGGTTTGAGACAAGAAGTGGTTCAAGCTAGAATGCGACAATAATGGTGGGTTGACCTAGATGGGTGTAGGATAAGTCGACCTAACTGAGAAGGGTTGGATTGACCTATATGGTGAATGAATCAAGATAGTGGGTTGTAGCGGTTTGCCTATGGGATGATCTAAGCGGGATAGACATGGTTTGACCTAAGCGGGTATAAGGTTGACCTATTCGGGTTGGTGGACTAAGGAAGGTTGGAGATTGACTTAGATGGATCCAAGATAGGTAAGTCGACCTAAGCGGGTCGCGGGTTGCCCTAGATGGGTCAGGGATTGACCTAGTTGAAGGTCGGTAGATAGATTCAAGACGAGTAAGTTGACTTAAGCGGGCCAAGGATTGACCTAGATGGGTCAAAGGTGAAGGGGTAGTTTTAACCTAAGACGGACAAGTTGACCTAGATGGGTCGAGGATGGGATGTGGACCTAAACGGGTTGAGACGGGTTGACCTAGGTTGGTATGGACAACGGTGGGTCAAATAATGACCTAGGTGGGTCAGGATGACGGTTTGACCTAAGCGGGTTAAGGTCAAAGGTAATTGGGTTCTCCTATGGAATCAAAGATTGACCTAAGAGGTCAAAAGCGGATAAATTTGACCTAGGGAGTCAAAGGTTGACCTAAGAGGTCAAATGCGGATAAATTTGACCTAGGGGTCAAGGGTTGACCTAAGAGGTCAAAGGTTGAAAAAGTTGACCCAGGGGGTCAAGGGTAGACCTAAGAGGTCAAAGATGATAGAGTTGACCTAGGGGGTCAAAGGTTGACCTAAGAGGTCAAAGGCGGATGAGGTTGACCTAAGGGGTCAAAGGTTGACCTAAGAGGTCGAGGGGTGATAAAGTTTACCTAAGGGGTCCAAGGTTTGACCAAGAGGTCGAAGGCGGATAAGGTTGACCTAAGGGGTCAAAGGTTTACCTAAGATGTCAAAAGCGGATGAGGTTGACCTACGGGGTCAAAGGTTGACCTAGGAGGTCGAAGGCGATAGGGTTGACCTAAGGGGTCAAAGGTTAACCTAAGAGGTCGAGGGGTGACCTAAGAGGTCGAAGGTGATAAGGTTGACCTAGGAGGTCAAGGGTTGACCTAAGAGGTCGGAGGTTGATAAAGTTGACCTAGGGGGTCAAAGGTAGACCTAAGAGATCAAAGGTTGGTAAGGTTGACCTAGGGGGTCAAAGGTTGACTTAAACGGATAAGATTGACCTAGGGGGTTAAAGGTTGACTTAAACGGATAAGATTGACCTAGGGGGTCAAAGGTTGGCCTAAGAGGTCCAAGGGTGGTAAGGTTGACATAGGAGGTCAAAGGTAGATAAGGTTGACCTAGGGGGTCAAAGGTTGACCTAGGAGGTCAAAGGCGAATAAGGTTGACCTAGGAGATCAAAGGTTGACCTAGGGGGTCAAAGGTTGGCTTAAGAGGTCAAAGGTAGACAAGGTTGACCTTGGAGGTCAAAGGTTGGGAAGGTTGACCCAGGGGTCAAAGGTTGACCTAGGAGGTCAAAGGTAGATAAGGTTGTCCTAAGAGGCCAAAGGATGGTGGGATTTTGACCAAAGCGGGTCGAGATGAAGGGTAGACCCAAATGGATCGCAATGATGGGTAGGTAACCTAGATAGGCCGAGATGAGGAATTTTGATAGATGGCCCAAGGGGTGAGCGATGGACCTTAGAGGTTGCCTAGATGCAATGCATATTTTATTTTGCAAAAAGTTTTGCATTTATTTACATCCTAAATGGTTGGTCCAAGAAGTGTCCTAATCTCTATGTGTGGGTTGACACGGGTAAGGTAAAAGGTTCCCACCGCTCGCGGAACGTACACGGTGAGTGGAGTAGACGAGTGACTCGAAAAGAGGGTGGCAGTAGCGCACAAATTCCTGCACATCGAATACTCCGGGTAATGGGGACCTGTGCAGTGCTGACACGGACTAGTGGTAGTGTGTGGTAAAAACTAATTCTTTTTTAGGGAGAAAAGAGAGAAGTTTTTAATGTTAGGATGATGCAAATGCAATGCATGATAGAGAGAGAGAGAGAGAGAGAGAGAGAGAATAATGTACAAGGGAGCATAGCAGAGTTTTGTTTGACCCTAATACTAAAGCGAAGATAACAAGGGTACATGGTACAAGGTACAAGGTACAAGTATTAACATGGCGGAGTGCGCGGGTGCATGTGTAAACATGGCTTAACTGTAGGGGGCACGTGAAAACATGGCAAGTGTGCATGTGTAAACATGGCAGGTGTGTGCATGTGTACACATGGCAGGTGTGTGCATGTGTAAACATGGCAGGTGTGCATGTGTAAACATGGCAGGTGTGTGCATGTGTAAACATGGCAGGTGTGTGCATGTGTAAACATGGCAGGTGTGTGTATGTGTAAACATGGCAAGCATCATGATGTGACGAAAGTTAGACCCACTAAGTTTGAAAAAGTTTCAAAGCAGTCCCCAGCAGAGTCGTCACTGTGAATACGTGTGTTTGAATTTGAGATATTTTTTGCAACATTAAAATTATGAGAGTCGCCACGCCGTTTTAATTATAGCCAAAACATTGAGAAAAGCATGTTAATGGGTTCAGGGGTCAAATTACAACAAGAGAAGAATATTTACGTTATCACTCCTATTGCCCGAATTGATCGGTCTTTCTATCACGATGCGGTGTATGTAGTGTGTTAGTGATTTAGACCGGATCCGAAGATTGCCTACGTTCCTCTCAATGTGAGAAGCTCAGGTCAGCGTAGTTCGAGAAGAATTTAGAATAGGCAGAAGAATCGGGATCATGCATAATGATGGGGGAAATTACCTAAAGATTAGGGTTTAGAAGTAGTTCCTAGATCATGTTCGGGTTGATGAACCCTAGATCATCATCGGCTATGAAATAACATGTTAACATGAAGATCGCAACCCTAAATATAGCATAAATAAGGTTTTAATCTAAGAACATGATGAACATATGAAGAACATATTATGAACATATGAATGTCATGAAGAAAATATGAATAAAGATGTTAGGAACATGAATATTATGAAGAACACATGAATAAACATATTAAGAATATGAATATTATGGATCTAAACTAATAATATGACAAGAACATGAAGAAAAAGTTAGAAAACTTACCTTTGTTGGCAAGAAATAACCTTGGATCTTCTTGGGATTCTTGAGAGTGTTTTTGGAGGCTTGAATGACTTGATTTGGGAGCAAAATCGTCCCTTAAGAGCTCTTAAATTCGGATCCCCCAATTATGAGGCAAGGGAGGTCTTTAAATAGGAAACTGATGGAGAGATTTGACGGTCCAGATCATCCGGGGCGGATGTGGCCGCGTGGCCAAGATGGAGGGCGGCGGCGATGTTGGCCGCGTGGCCAAGGTTGGAGCTTGGGCGAATGTGGCCGCGTGGCCATCATTCCTGGCTGACTTAATTATTAAGCTAGGGTTTTGCATGTTTTATGGAAACCCTATTTTGGCCATCTTTAAGATATTCTAGAACAATGAGGTATATTTTGGGAATCCGGGACAAGTCTTTGCAAGGTTTGTAATTCTTATAAAGTCCTTGTGTATTTGGGAAATCCCTAATAAACTCATTTTCAGATCGGGTACTAACAGTGGGGGAGTGTTTTTGAGGGTTAGTTTGTGCTGAATAAGTTTCTCATGAAGGGCTTCGAAGGAGATTGGGTTGTCACGGGCACGGACAGTATCAATGATGGGTTTATAGGTCTCGTAGTCAAGACCTTTTAGGGTTTTGGCTATGATGTCGTCGTTATCCATGGGTTTTCCGAGGATGGCTAATTTGTCGGTGCAAGATTTGATGGAGTTCATGTATTCGGTGATGGTGAGAATGGACTTGGTGATGGAGTCAAGATTATCTTTGACTTGGAGGATGTGGCCTCGAGAAGGGTTTGCGTAGGTAGTTCGGAGAATGTCCCAAAGCTATTTTGAAATTTTGGTTTGGAGGATGAGGGGTGCGATGGAAGGGTCAAGTGTTCGTTAAGTTTTTGACTGATTTCGTTAGTTTTGGGGCTTAACTGCATAATGGGGTTAACTTTTGGGCTAAAATATGGATTTTCTGAAGGCGGGATGTGCGCGCCTTTGCCCTCCTTTGTGGGAGGCATGCGCTTCCCATAGGGGGTGGGATGTGCGCGCATCCCACCTCCAGAATCTCAGATTTTTCCAAATTTTCCCCTCCTTTTCTGATTTGTAACCCCCAAAGCCATTATGCCTTCGCTTGATCTGGGGAAGGGTCATCTTTGTGACTACAAACACTTCCCTAACACCTATAAATACCTCTCCATTCCACCATGGAAAGGGAGGAAGGATTCTTGACTCAAAAACTCTCTAAAAACTCAAAAAGTCCATTTTCAAAGAGTGGTTACTATAGACAAATTGATTCTTCCCCATTCAAGCACAAGGTACAACTCCCACTTTCTCCGTCTAAACTCTTTTACTTCTCTTTATCAAAACTCTTTATTTGTTTTCATCATCTTTCATCTCTTCTAAATGGGTATGCAATCTCCTTAAAAAGGAATACAACCAAAAGGCCACTTCACTATTGAAGTTTGGTCAAGGTTACATTCCAACATTTTAAACACCATTTTAATTCACCATTCATTTCTTTATGTAATTGTTTGATATGTAATCTTTAGCATAAATTAATCAATAAACCAATTCTCTTTTATTTCCCTCTTATTTCCCCTTTCTTTTCATTGTAATTGTTAACACTTTTATATTTATTAATTGAAGGACTTTTTAGCATTAGAACATCAATAGTAGCAAGACACGCGTAAGCGGGGTGGAGTGGGTGTTTAAGTACTTCCTACTCCATCACCTAACCCCGAACCCTTCTCTTCCCGAATCTCTGGCTTTGTACATAAATTAGGCTATTTCTTTAGGTTTTTCTTATGTTCCCTCAATAACATAGGTGGCGACTCTAAACAATTAAAACAAGTTAGACATCCTAGGATAATTCACCGCTCTAGCCAAGCCGTGGTTTCTCGGGGTATCTACACTAGGTTGTGTATTTAAGCAATGTTCAGCCCCCATACTCATTGTAACTCCATATTTACATATTATAATGCAAGATCCTGGCTTGGTAGTGCCCCCAGACGTAGTAAAAAATATTGACGAACTGGGTAAACAATTCTTTGTATTCTTTTGTCTTTTGCTTTGGTTATTTATTTCTTGTGCTTGTTTGTGGTGCGGTGATTTCTTGCGATTTGCTTGGGTGTTGGAGGGTCAATTCCACAACATGACTTACTAAGGAACAAAGACTGTAAAAAAAAAGTTGTAATTTTACAGAAATTTCAAGAAGGTAGCACCCAATAAAGCTACACTCTTACATTTTGGCTAGTCAAATTGGATTTTTTTTTATTTTTATTTTTTTGGGAAAGGGGTAATATTAATTATTAAGAGCTTAAACCAGCCAAAATTTCAAGAAGGTAGCACCAAGTAAAGCTACATTGTGTCAAATTTGCAAAAACAATGTAATGATATATCCTTGTAAATTTTCCGTCTCCATTTACCCAATTCGTAGCTCCACCATTGACTAGAATCAATATTCGCGAAAACAGGCCACTAAAGTATTCAGAAGTAAGCTGTAAGCATTCCATATACAAAAGAAAAACTCCCAAACTATATAGGGAAAATAGCACTTTAGTGCCATAAAGTTTACATGAAGTTGCAATGTAAGATCTAAAGTTCCATTTGTTGTAATTTAGTGCATTATATTCACAGTTTGTTGCAATCTGGTGCAAAAATGGATGACAGTCGATGAAAGCTAACGAAATAAACGGAGAGTGTAACAAGTGTCTTTTATTTTTACATATTCAGCCCCTATAGTTTAGTCCTTTACAAGAGTGTATTGTAACTATAAATATTAATAGGAAAAAAGCAATATTAAGTAATACCATATAAATGAGTTCGAAAAAAGTCAAAATAATATGTAAGAAAAAAATAGATAAAATATATGAATGAATTCGAAAAAATTTAAAGCAATATGTTCGAAAAAAATAAAGAAACTGTAAGGAAGTATGAAAATTATTTTAATAAATTATTTGAGAAGCAAAGAAAAGAGGCTGCTATTGCCAAAGCAAAGGAGAAGGGCAAAAAGGTTAAGGAAGCTGATGTTGATGTTGATGTTGCTGCTGTTCTCTCAAAGCCTAAACCTTCTTCTGCTGCAGCTTCTAAGCCCACCTCATCCAAACCCATCTCAAAACTTACAATCAAACCTATTACCTCTAAATCCAAATCTACAGCACCTTCAACCTCTCCCACACCTTCCCCAGATCCAAAGAAGTCCTCAAAACCACCAAAATCCAAGCCTGCCGCACCCTCCATCCCTTCCAAACCAACCATATCTAGTTCCTCAAAATCAAAAACTCCTACTCCTGAACCTACTGTTAAGTCTAAAGCAGCAAAGAAGAGATCTCACTCTCTTAGCCCAATCAAAGTTTCCAAGAAAGTCAAAGGGGCTAAAGTTCAAACTCTTGAGGTGAACTCCCCTGAAATTGACCCTGATGAGAACATTGTTATTAAGCCTCCCAAAGTTGGCAAACACTTTGTTCTTGATGCACCCATGCAATATGATAAGGGTGAGGAAAGTGATGATGATACAATTGAAGGGGAGTTTGAGTCTGAAAAGGATGAGGAAGATGAAGTGGAAGAAGTGTTTGAGGTTGCACAAGATGAGAATGTTAAGGCTGACAAGGATGGACTCAATCTTGATGATGATGATGCAATGGTTAGTGAGTATGAAGATGAGTTGCATGTTTCTAAGAAGAAGAGGACTATTGATGAAGGTCTTAAGGAAGAAAGCTCTGAAGGTGATGAAGATGATGATGTTAACAGTGATAGTGATAGCTCAGAAAATGCTACTTATACTGAGAAGGTCACTGGTGAAATTGCTGATATTGGGACAAAGGTTGATGATATAGATATGCTTGATGATGTTCAAGTGGAAGATGCTAGTAATGATGATGCCAACTTGCAAGGGAAGAAGGATGGACACTTTGTGGATCTGAGACTTTCTCCTGCCGCAGTTCATGGATCTACCGCAACTCCCTCTTCTGCCGCAGTCCTTCTCTCTGCCGCATCTAATGAGGCTGCCGCACCATCTCTTGGTGAAATTCTTGCCGCTATCCACAACCTTGCTAAGGTTCAATCCCAACTTGTTCAATCTGTTGGTGTATTGCAAGAAGAGATCAAAGGTGTTAAATCTGATCAGGCCTCCCTTCAACAGCTAGGAAACTCTCTTCCCTCCCAGTTGATTTCAACCATTAAGGGGGAGAGTGACTCAATAACAAAGGCAAATCTCAATGCTTTACCTGCTGCAAATCTTTAGCCATTGGCTCTACTGCTACTGATAGTCCTGCTACACTTATGGAGCTAAGAAATGCTCTAAGGGCTCAATCTGAATACATCAAGAAGTGTGTGCACACTAAGATGAATTAAGCTGGTAAGGATCTTGCAAAGCAGATGGATCTTGATAGACTTGTTGTGAAAGGGAAATTTGAAAAAGTGAAGGAGGTTGTGAAGACAGAGATTGTGGAAAATACAAATGCTGGATTGCTTGCTGTTGCTGACAAGTTTGTACCATGTATCAATACTGTGACAAGTGCTGTGAAGGTAAACAGTTAGAGGATAAAAAATTCAGCTGTGAAATTTGAGGAGCTCAAAAACCTTACTAATTCTTCCTTGGAGTTAGTTGTCAACAAGATGAATGTAGTTCAAGATTCAGTGGAAAGACTGACAGGGGCTTCAAGCTCTTCTCAAGCTCAAGGACAAGATGAGGGTTTTGGAAGCAAAATGGCCCAAGAAGGAAGCAGTGATGAAGACAGCATAGACTTTCCTACCGCATCTAGAGGCTGTGATATGATCCTCATTCCTGGACTTGGGTTGTCCAAGGGAATGTGAAGCTTGTCGTGTCCCCTCTCTACCGCACCTTAGTCCTACCGTGCTTATGACATGTTTGAAACAATGTTTTGATTTATGTTGGTTGATTGTCTCAAAAACAATGTTTAGTTTTATGCTTGTTTTATTTTAGGTTTGTAAGTTTAAAACTTGGTTTCTCTTTTGGTTACTCATTATGCTTAAATGATTATCATGTTGGAGTATGGTTTATGGTGTTTGATGCATTTTTAATCTCTAATGCTTATATCTTGAAATGCTTCAATTTTTATTTCTATCTCATAGGTTTAGTATTTTGTTTTTCCTTTTAGGATGATAGAAATCTATAACTTAAGCTTACTAAGTGTGCATTGACTTGGGATATGAATTAATAAAATTTTATTCATTTGAAAACATGTTTTACCAAGTACAATGAATTAGCCTTTGTTATAGTAGGTAATGGTCTCAATCAAATAGGGGGAGATTGTTGGGTATGCATATTATAAACCACTCCTATTATCTAATTTGATTGATCCCATCACCTTATTTTACATTTTATGGACTTTCGGATTTATTGTAAGAAGTATTTATACTTCATTTAGTTAGGTCCATTTTTAGATCTTAGGCTTAGATGAATAGGACCCTCAATTTTTTGAATAATGAAGACATAGAAGATTGGTTAGCAAAGTGGTGCTGCATTTTAGGTGCTTGCTGCACTTTGGATCTGCTGCACTTTGCTACCTCAGGTTGATATCAAGACCAAGTTGGGTCAAGTTAACCATGGTCACACTAGTGTCCAAATCTTATGGTTAAACTTGAACGTTGCACAAATTCAAATTTGAATTTGACAGTTCGAGTTGGGACCACATGGTACACCTGAGCCACTAACTCTTGCAGCAAGTATCCCACTAAGGACTGAGCTCCAATCAGATTTCTCCAGCTCATAGTCTTCCAAACTTGGCCACCAAGACATCCAACATCTATCTTCTCCATTCAAAGCTATAAATAGCCAATGAGTTCTTCATTGAACTTGGCTGAGATTCAAGAGAGAAAGTGCTGGTGAAATTCTTGGTGATTGAAGATCATAAATTCATGATTTCCAGAATCGTTTGAATCTTCAAGCATCAACCTTCAAGTGTTCAACATCTCCAGAAACCTTCATCAACAAACATCTCAAGCCTTGTAACACAAAGATTCAAAATGCTCTCTATCATATAGATATCATAGAGCTTTTGATTCTTAAGCACACACTCACCCTAAGTGATCAATCACATAGATTGATTCATAAGCGATACACTGGTTAAGTCTAGGATTAGAACTTCATAGAAAATAGGTGGTTGATTCAAGCTTTCATATTTGTAATTGTACTCCAGAATATAATCAATACATCTCCATTCAAAATCTAAGACTGACCATCTTGGTAGAGGACGTAGATCTTTTAACAGACCGAACCTCTCCAAATCATTGTGTCATTTACTTCATGTTCTTACTTTTTACAAATTTACTTTCTGCACTTGTTCTTATTGTTCATATTGATCTTTGTTTATTTGTTAGTGTTTGATCTTTCAGAAACAATCAAGATTGTGAATTTGTGTTTGTGTTCTCATTGCCTAAGTTTAACAATCAGACTACTTATCAAATTTGCCAAACATTCAAGACACTTAATTCGAAAACTCAACTCTGTATCTACCTCACTTTACTTCTGTCGTGTATCTGGGTGCTTGCCGCACTTTGCATCTACCGCAAAGTGCCATCCTACCTCACTTTCCAATCAAAACCAACTCTACCTCACTTTAAGCAAAAACTTCCGTTGTGCATTTTACACTTGATATTGAGGTTTTAACTTAACCAAATATATATCAATAGTAAGTACTTGGTTGAATTTAGAAAAGGAGTTGAAATTTTTATAGGCTATTCAACCGCCCCCCCCCCCCCCCTAGCCTATCCTTGTAGTGTCTTAGGGACTAACAGAGGACATTATATACACTATTCATAATTCAAAGAAGTAAAAGTATGTTAGTAAAATGTTGTAGTTTTTATTTTTGTGATTGTATGAGCATTTGAATTTGAAGGACAAAATTTTGTCCAACATACTATCTATCATTTAGTATTTTAAGAATGAGACTTTTATTCTAAGACGTATCATTAAAGAAAATATAAATCTTACTCGGAGGAGTACTAATAAGAAACTTTAAGCTAGTAATTGATTAATTTCAAAACTATGGATAATTGATTTTCAAAATGGATGAAACTTCAAAGGAATAATGATACAACGAGAAGCAACTAAAAATCAAACTTTCACGTATGTGTTCGTGTTGGAAGGTAGTATGTTGATGAAAATATTGGGATGTGACAGTACGCAATAATGTGTTTTGAGTAGTATTTGGTGCATACTATACGTGGAATAGCAAGGTCGGCTAGCAGTAGAACAATGAAGATAGGTAGTAACTAGTAAGAGCTAGACGTGTCCATCCGGTTATAACCGGCGGTTGACGGTTATAACCGCCGGTTATGTTTTTCGTTAAATGCTAACCGTAACCTAACCGTCTAACCGTTATGTCCGGTTACGGTTAACCGGTTAACCGGTTAACCGGTTAATGCGGTTAAACCGGTTAAACCGGTTACCTTTTTTTTTTTTTTTTTTTTTTTTTCAAAACAGTTTTATTAACAGTTTTTTGTTAAAAAAAAAAAGATAAAATAAAAAAACACTTCATTTTTTTAAAGGGTTTTTTTCTTTCAAATAAAGGAATTTCATAGCCCATACTAATAAAAAAATCCATGATATGCTCTTTATACTCAAAACCATCAATTAACATTTTGTAGGTAGAATTCCACCTAGTCGGAACATCCATAGAAAAATATTTTTCGGGAAGACCCTTATTTAGTAAATATTTTATCCATTTTCTTGTAATTTTATTTTTTTTTGCAATAAAATAAAGAGCCTCTCTAATGGGTTTAACATATTGATCTAAAGCATCCAAACCATCTTTAACACATAAATTTATGATATGACATAAACATCTAATATGAAAATACTTACCCCCAAGTGACGGTTGACAAATGAGCATCAATTCCGGTATACTAGCGGTATTAGCACTAGCATTGTCGAATGAAATAGAAAATATTTTTTGCAAAAGACCATATTTTGCCAAAATGGCGTGCAACTTTCTACAAATATTTTCCGCGGAATGAGGTGGTTCAAAACTATCATATGCAAGTAGTCTTTTTTGTAAAGTCCACGAATTATCGATCCAATGGCATGTAACACCCAAATAACTATTTCTTTGCCAATGATCACTCCAACCATCGGCACAAATTGAAACTCTTTGATCTAATTTTGATAAAACATCAATTAAAAAATGTTTATATTCCAAAACCACTTTTTTAATATCGCGTACGAGAGTCGTACGTGGTACTTTGGAGGCGGCCGGATTTAAAGAAAGTCTAATAAACCGTTCATAAAAGTCATCATCCGCAAAGTTAAAAGCAAGCCCTTTAACACACACAAATTTGCACAATTCTTTCCTATAAACGACATTATTAAACTTAAATAAGACCGAAGACGTACCTTGGGTGTTAGGTTGAGCAAATTGTAATTGAGCTTGATCACTATCAATCCCAAGTTTTTCAGGATGTGTTGATCTCAAGTGATGGTTCAATGTTCCATGCCCATTACCTTTTGCGAACGGGTAAGATTTGGTGCAATAGTTGCAACACGCTCGAAAATGTACAAAGTCGTTGGGGTCAATTTGTACTTTTCGGAAATGGATCGTGAAAGTGTCGGATTTGGATTCTCGTGCTTGACGTTGCCCCCGACCACCTCTTCCCACGCCTCGAGCTCGGCCGGCCCCGGCCCTACCACTTTGAGGAACATTTTCTTCAACATTTTGCTCACTTTCCTCAAAATGTGACTCAATTTCCGGGTTAAGTGAGGAAGAACCAACATGTTCCTTGCCGCTCCTTCGAGATGAGGCCATTTTGTTAACAAACTAACTGAAACTGTTTAGAAACTGACTGAAACTCGCTAAAAAACTGACTGAAAATGATGAAAAACACAGATTTTGTTAAAAAACTGACTGAAACTGTCAAAAAACTGACTGAAACTCTCAAAAACTGACTGGAATTCTGAAAACTAACTGGAAAATGATTTGAAACTGACTGGAAATGGTTAACAAAGTGACTGGAATTTTCTAAATAAATTAAAAAAGTGATTTCGTTAAAAAACTAACTGGAAAGCGTTAAAAAAACTGACTGGAATTATGCAATCTAACTGGAAATATGAGAGAGTGTGAGAATTAGTAGAGAGAGAAAGAGTATAGAGAAGATGTGGAACTAAAATGGTAGGAGGGAGGGGGTATTTATATGTAAGCAATTTTTGGTTTTTTTTTTTTTTTTTTTTCATTTAAGGCCGAAAGTTAACTGAACTAACGGCTAGTTGGAAAACTAGCCGTTTTTGGACAGTGGTGGTCAGTCAGACATGGGAAATGGGGGGGCCCGGTGCAAATTTTTGAAAAGTAGCCGTTTAGGCGGTTAACCTCCGTTTTATAACCGGTTTAACCGCCGGTTATCCGGTTGGCGGTTATCCGGTTATAACCGGCGGTTTACCGGTTTTGAGAAAGGCCTAACCGAAACCGAACCGGGGAATTACGGTTGACGGTTGAGCGGTTTCCGGTTAACCGGTTTCCCGGTTTTGACCCGGTTTTGACCGGTTATCAACCGGCGGTTAGCCGGTTGCCGGTTTTTTTGGTCACGTCTAGTAAGAGCTATGGAAGACATTATAATGGCCCTTAAACTATTGATGTGTAATAACAATTTGTTACTCGGAAATTAACAAATCATGACTTAAATTTATAAGGATTTTGAGCCACTCTTTTCACACTCAAGTAGTTTTAAGATTAAACCTTAGACTTTGTTATGGTATCGCGCTTTACATGTGTGAGTCAAAGAAAAAAGGCTCTCGACTTTTTTAAAAAGCGTGCGAGGCCGACCCCATAATAATTTAACTCAGTTGTTCGCATAAATATAGTACAAGCGTAAGCCAAAAGTTCAGCTACGAATGAGGGGCCATGTTTAAACAATTATCACACATTGAGAATTAACAAGTATTCTGGCTCATTCCTTTCGTAATCAATTGATTTTGAGATAAAACTTCAAACTTTATCAATACACGATTAATACTATATATATATATATATATATATATATATATATATAAAAAAAAAAAAAAAAAAAAAAAAAACTGAAATTCGCATATTCAAAATTGTGAAAAATCTAGAGAAAAACTTGTTTTCATCTCTTAATGTAAAACATAATCTTTTAATATAAACAGGTTTTATATAGTATCTCTTAGTATAAAATAGTTTTTTTATAAGATAAGAGTGACTCTTTAGAATTAGCATAAATAAAATTAGCATAAACTAGGTCATTCAATCAAACTAAGAAAGAAAGAAACTATATCTTTTGGAACTACTAATGTTATAGTGACAAAAGAAAATTGCTGCATAAGTACATGGTCAACCTGGAATTTAATTTACAGGTGGCCAGTGTCCATGTCAATAGTGAAACTTAAGCTTCCGTATGGATAGTCGGCGGTAGAGATGAAGATATAATCTGTCTACCGGGTGTAGTGTCGGATGTGTGGAGCATGCACCATTTGCCGGTGGCTGCTTGGCTGCTTCCTCCTCTCTGGTTTCGTCTCAATATTGTTATTGGGCCTACACAGGCCCACACAACATTTTACTATGAATATGGAGGAACTTTAAGCCCAAAGTTCGGCTACAAGCGTGTTAAGAACAATTATTTCATAATCGAGAATTAACTAGACATGCTTGAATATATAAAATTCAGGGAGACTCCATCCCAAAATTATCTTCACACTTTGTTTGATGTTACTATGAAGGAACTTTAAGCAATAATTTTAGGTTAATTTAATTATTCTAACGAAAATCTAAAACTTGTTATTGATAGTATTGTTGATGGTGTGTCAATAACAAGTTTCATATTTCCATTAGTACAATTGAGGCAACTTAAAATCATTGCTCAAAGATCCTTCGTAATTGTTAGAGCAATAACAAGACTTGATAAGAAAAGCGAGCGATCACAAGAACACAGATATACGTGGTTCACCAACTTGGCTACGTCCACGGGAGGGGAGAGAATATTATTATCAATCTGGAGAAACAATTACAAGATCACACTATTACTGCTGCACGAATTATTGATCACAATAATTCCTAACTGTGCAACTGTAGAATTACAGACCTTGCTCTGAGCACTCTAATAATTTGTCTATGACAATCTGAAGTGTGATTTTAATCTAAACTACTGACCTCTATTTATACTAGTAAAGTTTATCTCAAAATCTCTTAGGAACTTGGAAACCTAGTCCAAAACTGACTTGGAAACCTTCCTTCTGCGCTCTGTCCCGGAATTACGAAATCTCTCTGTTGTTTAATCCTTTAACTCGGCGTCCCAAATTCAAAGGCATTAACCCAACAATCTCCACCTTGACTTTGAATCTCCATGACAACAAACCTTTTCTCCCCCCTCGCCTCTTCTGCTATCTAATAGCTGCGAACAATCTGCAAGTCCAAACAATGTTGGAACTTGCTTCCCGTCACGAGTTTTGTGAACATGTCTGCAGGGTTGTTCTTCGTCCCTACCTTCACCTTTACCCGTTTCTCATCCCTTAGGAAATGATATCTGACATCAATGTGCTTGGTCCTCTCATGATGAACCCCAAGATGCTGATCAATCCCTTCAACCATATTCCTTCCTTAGCGGACTCTGTCAATGCCACGTATTCTGCCTCTGTTGTAGACAACGTCACTGTTGCCTGCAACGTAGCCTTACAACTGACAACTGACCCACCAAGCGTGAACACATATCCGGTCTTCGATCTTCTTGTATCAACATCATCCAAATCTGAGAAACCCTTGACTGCACATTCTGTCCCATCTCCACAGACGAGTCTGACGTCGCTAGTGCGCACTGTAGTATACATCAAACTACCAACTGCACTAGCATAGGATACTGGAGCCATATACTCTTTCTCCTCAACCGATTTGGGCCCAAACGCGACTGTATGTGCATTTACTGCACCCGGAGTATCTATAGTCTTAGCTGTCGACCCTCCAAACCTTTCTGAAACTTTCTTGATGTATCTTTTCTGGGATAAGAACAGTTTCCGTTTGGCTCTGTCTCTATAGATCTCCATACCCAGAATTTTCTTCGCGTTACCCAAACCCTTCATCTCTGCGACCAATAAGCCTTTCGACTTCTGAATCTCTGACTTCTTGACTGCTGCTATCATATAGCTGTCAAATCTCTTGTACCACTGCCTAGGCGATTGCTTCAATCTACAAACTTGATCTTCCTTACCAGGAACTTGGAATCCTTCCGACTCTATCATGTATATCCCTCCTTCTATTGCTAGCAACACTCTGATCGAAGTGTGTCTGACCACTGTTAAGAAGATCCCATTGTAGTCCACCTCTTCTTTCTGTGTGAAACCCCTTGCAACAACTTGAGCTTTATACTTGAACCCTTCTGCCGGTGACATCCTTTCCCTTTTCTTGAAGATCCACTTGCAAGTCACAATCTTTCTGCCTTCTGGCCTTGTGGTCAACTCCCAAGTCTGATTCCTGTGAAGAGACTCCATCTCATCACCTATAGCCGCATACCACTGAGATGACTCTGACATGTTATTTCTTCCTTGAAAGTAGAAGATTCCGTAAGAACGGGCTTTACTTCCCCAGCAATCTGCAGTGCATAAGACACCAAGTTTTCAAATTCATACCTCTCCAGAGGCTTCCCGAAATTAGCTCTTCTAGACCTTCTTTGTGCTAACCCATGTTCCTCGGGAACTGAACTTGAACTGTCTGGTGCTTCAGTCTCTGTCTCTGTTGGTGGATCCTGATCAACATGTGACTGTGGGACAACTAACTCTTCCAGTATCTTGTTGCTCCACCTGTTTTTCAACATCTGACTGTGGGACAACTAACTCTCCAGTATCTTGTTGCTCCACCTGTTTATCAACACCACCAACACTTGAAACAATCGTGGATTTACAGTCCATACTCATAGGGAACTTTGAGGCCAATACCGGTATGAAGTCCATGATTAATCAAGTAACATGTTTATATTAAGCGCTTCTGCCCAGAAACGTTTAGACAACTCTGTATTGGAGAGCATGCACAACGCTCCACAAGCCATGTCTGATTCATCCGTTCTGCTACACCATTCTGCTGTGGCGTGCCTCTGCTGGTGAGATGTCTAGAAATCTCAACCTGTCTGCAAAACGAATCGAACTCAGTACTGCAGAACTCCAAACCATTTCTGTCCGGAGCTTCTTGATCTTCTTCTCTGTCTGGTTCTTTACTACTGTCTTCCAGCCCTTGAAATTCCTTAGGACCCCATTCTTGTGCTCCATGATAACCACCCAAGGCCTCCTTGAAATTCTTTAGGACCCCATTCCTTTATCTCTTTGCAGAAATTACAGATATCCCCAGGTTTTGGACCCTTCTTGTGTGAAGAATTACCTTGATTGTTCTTCCTCCCACTAGAACCCCTGCTGTTGCTACTACTAGCAACCAAACCTGATGACTGGGTACCTGCCTCATTCCCACTCGCCTTTCGGCGCAATTCCCTCGTCTTGAGAGAAGTTTTCACTTCCTCTAGAGAGATCCATCTTTACGATTTATGCACGAATCGACATAATGTTCATAAGACATAGGTAAAGATACTAAAAGCTGCAAGGCTGCATCCTCGTCATCAACAACTACTCCTATATTACGTAGTTCAAGTAATGCAGAAGTAAATCTGTCAAGATGATCATTTATGGGCGTACCTTCAGTCATACGACAATCATATAGCTTCTTCTTCAGGTATAACTTGTTGGCCAATGAACGTGTCAAGTACATATCTTCCAACTTTAACCAAAGATCGCTTCCGGAGTCTGTTCCTGCAACATTGGTTAGGATCTCATCATCCAACTGTCTGATGATCTTGGCGTGAGCCTTCTGATCTAACTTCTTCAATGCCGCCACCTCCTTCGCTGCTGCTATCTTGTCCTTCTCTGACTGTTCTGCTGTAACTTCTATGGTGACTGTCGTATCCTTGGAATCCTTACGATCCCTGATTGCAATCTCCAACAGTTCCCATAAATCTTTGTCTATCAACAAAGCCTTCATCTTGATCTGCCAGAGAGAAAAAACTATTCTTCCCATTGAACTTGTCGATCGAATCTGCTCCTTGACCCATCTTCTTGTTCTCTGCAGCGGAATCCCTGAATATCTAACCATGAACCAAAGCTCTGGTGCCACTAAGAGAAATCGCAACAAGAAACTCCAAACGCATACAATCGAAGACAAAACAGCAGCAGCTTCTGTCCGGATATAATTCGGATGCTACGGACATCAAAATCCGATCTCCACCGTTCAGATCGAAGATCTATGAGTCCCCAAGCTACTCACCGAAATCAGCACGATCCAACGGTGAACGAATGCGCTACGCCTTTTTCTTCACCGCTGCGCTTGATAAAAACGGATCAGAAACTGCTACCTTGTTTTTCTTCGATCTTGGATCTCTTCCGTCGATGCTAATTCTCCTTTTCAACCAAGCTCTGATGCCACTTGTTAGAGCAATAACAAGACTTGATAAGAAAAGCGAGCGATCACAAGAACACAGATATACGTGGTTCACCAACTTGGCTACGTCCACGGGGAGGGAGAGAATATTATTATCAATCTGGAGAAACAATTACAAGATCACACTATTACTGCTGCACGAATTATTGATCACAATAATTCCTAACTGTGCAACTGTAGAATTACAGACCTTGCTCTGAGCACTCCAATAATTTGTCTATGACAATCTGAGGTGTGATTTTAATCTAAACTACTGACCTCTATTTATACTAGTAAAGTTTATCTCAAAATCTCTTAGGAACTTGGAAACCTAGTCCAAAACTGACTTGGAAACCTTCCTTCTGCGCTCTGTTCCGGAATTACGAAATCTCTCTGTTGTTTAATCCTTTAACTCGGGGTCCCAAATTCAAAGGCATTAACCCAACAGTAATAACGTCGAAAAAAGTATGAAGATCATTTTGGGACGGAAGAAGTATTATTGAAGGACAAACGGATTAACCTAAGCAATTAACTTGTTTTAGTATGTAAATTATACTCCCTCCGTCCCAGAAAGATAGTCCACCTTTTTCCTCCGTTGTTACTACGAAGGAACTTTGAACAATTATAATTGCTACTTATAATTATGTTAATGTGAATCTCAAAATTGATATTAATAGTATTTATAATGGTGTATCATGAACAATTTCAAAAATTTCATTAAAATAATTAAAAGTAGCCTTAATTATTACTCAAAGTTCCTTCGTAAAACCCATAAAAATAGGGGGACTATCATTCTGGGAGTATATGTTAAATTTATTTTAGACAATTTTACATGCTCACATATAACAACTCCTCCATTGGTTTTAGGATAGGAGCTAATTTGTTTCATCCAGCAACTGTGAACAGAGTAGTTACATTACATGCACAGCCTCAAATGCCACCTGGTGACTTGGGTTTAATCCTATTAAAACTTACCCTGGAAAATAGAATGCATTCTTTATTTTCTTTTAAGATCTATGATTACATGCACTATCATTGACATACGATATCAAGCACTGAATTACAGCACTAAAATATAACTATAAGCGCGCAAAAGTATATATTAACGTAATTACACTGACACAATTTAATTCCAAGTATTACTTCTACCAATAATATTCCATAGCATTTATCAGTTTAATTCCAACAGAAAGTACTATAAAAAAACAATAAGTAGTACTCCGCGATAAACCCCTCCTGCATCAACTAATCCTCGCCACGACCTTTCTCATTTGCACTCTCACATTCATCAATCCATTCATGGTAAACGTCGTCAACCGGCTCAGTAGCCCACATAGAAAAAGAGGCTTTACATGTAGTGCAACCAGCTTCTGCAATCAACCGGCTCAGTAGCCCACGACCTTTCTCATTTGCTTGACTTTCGTTTCTCCATTAGCGATCTTACTTACAAGGTACAACTTATCTTGCTAACGATAATATAACAACCCTAATTGAAGATAGATTTGAGGAGAAACTGAGAATGATTTTTGTTACTTGTAAAAAAAACTGAAATAAGAATGCCCTGTATTTATAGAGCGATATATAACCAAAATTAAGAAAATAAATGAAGTACACCCGTGTGTTTGCTTAACTTGTTATATGTTACACTATGAAACACAAATACATGTGTACTCAATAGACCCGTCTTGCATCAATTAATCCTCAGCCTTGACCTCTCTCTCATTAGCGCGCTCACATTCATCAAGCCATTCATGGTAAACGTCAACTGGCTCAGTCAAATTTGTAGCACACATAGAAAAGGAGGCTTTACAAGTAGTGCAACCAACGTCCACGGTCATCTCCTTCTTATCAATATCGCACTCGACACTGTCTTTGATGTTGCAGAATGGACATGTAAATGTTGTGTCCAGTTTCGGCATCTTCTTCTTTGGAGCTGCTTTGCTTCTTGACTTTCGTTTCCCCATTAGCGATCTTACTTACAAGGTACAACTTATCTTGCTAACCATAATATAACAACCCTAATTGCAGATAGATTTGCGGAGAAACTGAGAATGATTTTTGTTTCTTGTAAAAAAAATTGAAATAAGAATGCCCTGTATTTATAGAGCGATATAATTTCCTCATCTTATAAGGAGAAGGAAAAATGTTAATTACTGTAGTAGTCTATTTCCTCCTTTCCTAAGAAGATTAGGAAACTGTTTTTTTACTCATCACTAGATTCCGTTGATGGTCGCAATAAAATCTCAAAAATACCCCTGTTACTTGTGCCGTTCACACACACTTATCTCTTTTGCGGCTCAAGCAATAAAGCTTTTTAACTACCCCGTCTCAAAATAGATGTCGTTTTGAGAGTTAATTTTTGTCTCAAAATACATGTCGTTTTACTATTTTCAAGGCTATTTTGTTGTTGTATACCAACTCTACCCTTATTAATGATAGTGGACTATCTATTAAACAATTATTTAATTGCCTAGGTAATTGAATTACTTTAGGGGTATATAAAACTTTTTTTACATACATTAATTTTATTTCTTAATATATGTGAAGTGGTTGAAAAGACATCTATTTTGAGACGGAGGGAGTATATTGAATTTTTACAGGAATACTACCTCTATATATATACTCCCTCCTCCGTCCCAGCTCATTTGATACTTATTTCCATTTTGATCCATCCCAGCTCACTTGACACTTCTCAAAATAGCGTACTTTTTATAATTTTATATTCACTCTATCCCACCACTCATTCTCTCTCTTCATTTTACACCACTCAATTTATTCAACCAACACTACTATTTACCACACTCACTCACTCTCTTCATTTTCTACCACACATTTTCTTTATTTTATTCGTTTTCCTTAGTTATTGTGCCCACCTCTTGGGTGTCAAGTGAGGTGGGACGGAGGGAGTATATATATATATATATATATATATATATATATATATATATATATATATATATATATATATGTGGTCAACTAAGTTAAACTTTGACCAATTATTAAGGCAAAACTATTTATCTTCATTAGATTTTAAAAATAATTTTGAATGGTGTTTCTATTGATGTATCAATAACGATTTTCAAAATAGTTAAAAAACGCTCAGATTTTCACAATTTTTTTGGTCAAACTTTAACTTGATTGACCACATGTGACATTTATTCGAGGACAGAGGGAGTAATTATTCAAGCACAAAAGCTTAATAAATTTTGTTATTAAACTTATTCTGATTGACAGTGATTATATGTTCATTGAGTAATAGTCCTCTGCCCCTAAATGGGTGTCCAAATTTCATTTTAGGCAAAACTGCACAAAAAATCACTCAACTATGACCAGTTTGGGTATTTAGTCACTAAACAAATTTCCTTTTGAAACAACACATTCAACTTATTTATTTTTGCATCCATAGCCACTATCACTAACCCCGTTAGATTTTTGGCGTTAAATAGTCATGTGCACCGCATGTGACCAAATTTGAAGGGGTAATTTAAGTAATACAGTCTAAATAGTATAAAAGAAATTATAGGGTTTATTTTTCAATTTTATAAATTTGAAGGGGTAATTTGGAGAGAGGCGATTCTTGGGAGATTTTCGCCAGAATTTTTCTGGCGGCTGTTTCTCCCACTCCGGTGATTATTTTTCAGATCCCAACGGTCAGAATGTGCGCCTAAGTGATGCGAACATACCCCAAAAATTTGAAGACGATCCAACGGTTAACAAAGCGGGAATTTCATTTTTTCTGGTCCAATTTTGGGAGGTAACGAATTTTGTTTTTCTTTCGATTTGTACTGTTTTGGTCGAATTTCTTGGCCATTTGCTTGTTGTGGCCGGCGCCTAGATCTTTCCTAGGATCGGCTATGGTGAAGGAGGGGATTGGAGTTGGGTTTGATGGTGTTGGAGGCACTAATGGTGGATCTAGGGTTTTACAAACTAAATAAACATTATAAATGAAAACCCGGACCAGAAAAAATGAAATTCCCGCTTCGTTAACCGTTGGATCGTCTTCAAACTTTTGGGGTATGTTCGCATCACTTAGGCGCACATTCTGACCGTTGGGATCTGAAAAATAATCACCGGAGCAGGAGAAACAGTCGCCGGAAAAATTCTGGCGAAAATCTCCCAAGAATCGACTCCCTCCAAATTACCCCTTCAAATTTATAAAATTGAAAAAAAAAGCTATAATTTCTTTTATACTATTTGGACTGTATTACCTAAATTACCCCTTCAAATTTGGTCACATGCGGTGCACATGACTATTTAACGCCAAAAATCTAACGGGTTAGTGATAGTGACTATGGATGGAAAAATAAATAAGTTGAATGTGTTGCTTCAAAAGGAAATTAGTTTAGTGACCAAATACCCAAACTGGTCATAGTTGAGTGATTTTTGGTGCAGTTTTGCCTTCATTTTAAGGGACATAACTTTTTGTACAATTTGGTGACAAAAATTCATATAAAATTTTATATTTGTCTTTACAAACATTTAGTTTTTGCATGTATAAAGAGACCGGTGAAAAAACAATTATCGGAAAAAAAAACATTTAGGGACAAAGTTATGCGCAAAATTTACACTTATTTTTGGACAAAAAAATCTTTAAAATGAACACTCTTAGTGATAGAATAGAGGGAGTAGTTGTTTAAAGTTATATAACCAAAATTAAGAAGAATGAGGCTGTCCCTATCTTAAAATAAATGAAGTACACCCGTGTGTTTGCTTAACTTGTTATATGTTACACTATGAAACACTTTTTTTTTAAAAAAAAAAAAAAAAAAAAATTGGGTTTTTTATTTCATTAATGATAGATAAATTGCCCTTAAGCTACATCAAATGGCCATGATGGCTACAACTAGGCCTGTAAATAGGCTAATACAAATCTCCTAACGGGATTCGAACTTGAGACCTCCGCATGGGAAGCTAATACCAGTTACCGCTAGAGCTAGAGCTCTTTGGTCGTTACACTATGAAACACAAATACAAGTATACAAGTGTACTCAATAGACCCGGGATTGAGTAATCAGATTTGTTTGATAGTTTTCTCATCTCAAATGCAATTCATAATATTACTATACAATGTTATTTCAAAGCTTCATCAATAAAAGTTATCATCCAATTAAATGAGATTTATTCACACCCGACTGATTTAGTACTCTTGTATATATTTTCCTTCACTATTGAGCATTATCTTGGACTGTTGAGTTTGTCTATTACCATCTTTATTCCAAAATAAATGACAATGTTGATCTAATATGTGTCTCTAAATGATATTTTACCCTTTTTTTCCAAACTTCATATTCAAACTAGGAAAACTAACATTTTCAAAGTGGACAACAAAGATATTTATGATTTTTACTATTAGAAGTCACATTCATGTTCCTTAAATCATAAAATATTGGTCATTTCGGGAATAATTGGTCAGTGTTAAATACTCGTATAACATCCATTGATATGAAACCACTAGTAGTACAGATTTAAGCTTGCATAGCGCTTATTTTTTGGCTTAGATAGCGCATAAAAGCGCTATTTAAGCTACCTCTATGCAAGCTAACATAGCGCTTTTTATGCGCTATCTAAGCGAAGGATCTAACATAGCGTTTTTCAGAATTCAACTTGCATAGCGCTTTTTATGCGCTATCTAAGTGCTTTTTTAAAAAAATGCGAGCTAACTTAGGTAGCGCATAAAAAAGCGCTATCTAAGGCTATACTCCCTCCGACCCACTCGAATTAGGACAAATTTTCATTTTGGGTGTCCCATTCGAATTAGGACAACCAAAAATGGAAATGATTTATTTAATGGGACCCACATTCACACTCACAACAACTTTTCACTTATTATTCTCTACCCCACTTTCTCTCTCCTACTTAACTTTTCATACTCACAACACCTACTCCACTAACACTTTTTTCCTTAATCCCCGTGCCCAACCCGAAAATCCTAATTCGGGTGGGACGCAGGGAGTATATATATATTTTTTTTCTTCATTTTTTGTCTATGCTGCACCTATTTTTATATAAATTATAACCATGAAATATTGAATAAATAAAAATCAATTTTAACTAACAAACATTTCATTCAACAATAACAATCAACCTTTCATTACATACACCAACAATAATTCTTACAATTAATCATTCAGAAGAGTTATAAACTAACAAGACTTAAAGATTTTTGTTATCGAGTATCAATTAACAAGACTTAAAGATTTTTGTTATCGAGTATCAATAATATAGTTAATCTTACAATCAACAATAGTTAGAACTAAAATTCTTTGTAATACCTATTTTCTAATACTTCCCTCTCCCAAACTGGTTTAACCGATAACTCAGCGACTCCACTGTCTAACTCTCCCGGGGCTAGAATGAATTGAACCACCGCGGGACCATCACAAACTGAATGTAACAAGCCCACAGCAACCGTAAAACCACCACATGAAAACTTTGTAACCTGCAGAAGCTGAATCCAAAAAATTAGAAAGCATTTTCAGGTGTGCGTATATTATACTAACTTGACCAAGTTACATAGTACATATTAAAGTTCCATCTCATCTCTTACCGTTCCAGTCAAAAACCAATTCAGAACATTATGCACTGTTTCGTTCAAGAATTAGAAAGCAATTTTTTTAACAATTAACTTACTGGCAAACGGAGGAACCGGAGTTCACTCCAATTCAGAGACTAAAGCACCACAAACAGCAGCTAGCTCTGCAGGTTTCAAATCCAGCATGATTTTGTTTCGCAAAACCATTGCAAGCCAGAGCTCGTTCTCCCCTCGAATTGCAGCCGCAGTTTTACCAAGGGGGAAAATTACTTGTGTATTGACATCCAAAGCCCTTGATTCATGTATGACCATGCAAACCTGGCGAAATTTGTTCATAAGAATTAAAATCAAACGCAAAACCATAAAAGAACCCAGTATCTCACAGAGAGCATGTGTTGAAACAGATTCAAGATAAGGCTGACAAGCATTAAACTGTTTCTAGCAGGAGCTTCCGCTTTAAAAAGATAAACATCTCTTTCAAAGAAACTGAATTCGATAAAAGCTTCTTCAAGAAGAACTAGAAAAAATAAAATTGACAGGAACATATACGGAGTGAACCCGTATCTAGTTAATAACTCCTCGTTTGATTTGCACAACGACAGTCCCAATATACAATCTTGGAGAAATTCCTTATTTTTGGAAAATGGTTTAGATAAAGCTTTTGGAAACTAAAATAATGTTGGGATTGGATCCTAAACTATGAGGAAGAAAAGGAGTCTAAGTCGGGGGAGTTGGTGGAGATCAAAAAGGGTTCAAACCAGAGGAGGAGTTCCTGGCGGAGGAGCAGGCGGGCGCTTGCCCTGGACCAGGCGGGCGCTCATTTGGACAGTGAGTTAATCCACCTGGGGGAATTGATTCGAGCGGGCGCTCGCCTAGACCCAAGCGGGCGCTTGGTATGCCGGCTGAGCTGATTTGTTTCCTATTTTGACACAATCTCTCCTTAATTTGATTTAGATCTTCCTTGTACTGCTATATAAGCATAGTCACGACCTAGGACATATAGTAGCAAATTATTAAGGTGTGATTAATAATATATTGGCTTGGCAATTGCCCCCGGACGTAGTTCATGTGTTGAACGAACCGGTAAACAATTCTTGTGTTCTTGTGTGTGTGATTCTTCCATTATTGTGCTTGTGGGTTTTATTGTTCTTGATCTAGATTGCAACGGGGTACCACTAAATACCCAACAACTGGTATCAGAACTTTGGTTAGGAGGATTCAAAGTTTCATTAGTTGATTAATTTTGAATCATGTTCTTGGGGACTTTGTGAAGCAATCAAGATGAAGAACTCAATCGAGAAATTCAACGGTGTGAATTTCACGTTTTGAAGGACAAGGGTTGAAGATTACCTTTATTGTAAGGATCTTCATAAACCCTTAAAGGAGAAACCCGAAGACATGTCACAAGGGGATTGGGAGACGTTAGATCGGAAGGCGTTAGGAGCGGTGAGGAGCGCTCTAACTGACGACGTTGCACGGAATGCGATGGAGGCCAAGACAACGGTGGGGTTGCTACAGATGCTGTCAGACATGTATGAGAAGCAGTCAAATATCAATAAGGTGCATTTGATAAAGAGGTTTGCGAATACGAAGATGTCAGAGGGGCAGACAGCAGCAGGTCATATCGGTAGTTTCAAAGGTATGGTGGACCAATTGAAAAGTGTTGATATTACTTTCTCCGATGAAGTGTTAGCATGTTTTCTACTAAAATCATTGCCTGATAGTTGGGAGGTAACTGTCACAACGATCAGTACGTCGAAAACACCATTAGTGTATACGGAGGTTCGAGATCTCATCCTTCAAGAGGAGTTGAGAAGGAAAGAGAAAAGGGGAGAATCCTCCGCAGATGGGGCTGCACTTAGGGTGGAGAGAAATAGGGGAAGAGGTGGACCGAAAAAGGGAAAAAAGCCGGTCAAGTGCTATAATTGTGGCACGATGGGTCATATCAGTTATGACTGTCCGGATAAGGATGGTGATGCACACGTGGTGGATGATGGGGATGTATTAATCCTAGGAAAGGAGTAGTCAGGTGAAGATTGGGTGTTGGATTCTGGAGCTTCATGTCATGCTAGTGGGGATGCAGAAACAATGGAGCGGTATAAAACCGAAGATTTTGGGGTTGTCTATCTTGGTGATGATCAACCATTGAAGATCAAAGGTAAGGGAGATGTGATGATGAAGACACCTAACGGGGCTGTTTTACAATTGCACGATGTGATGCATGTTCCGGACTTGAAAAGGAGGGTGATTTCCGTGGGACAACTTGATGATGAAGGGTATGGTGTGACCTTCATGGGTGGGTCTTGGGAAATCACAAAAGGAGCTAAGGTGATAGCTCATGGGGATAAGGAGAAGATGTTGTACTCTACCTACAATGTCGACATTCGCTCGGGTGGGAGCAAGAGGCTAAAGAACCGGCCTATTGGTGTAGAAAGGAGAGACATCAAGAAACGGTATGTTAGGGGGAGATGGACACAAAGTTGATCAACGCGGTGTGGAAGTCCAAGTGCCCTAACAGAGAGCGTGTTCAGACCAAGAGAAGACGATGCAAGAAACAAGGTGTGTCCAAGTTTCAAGGGGAAGCATTGCCAGAAAGGTGGGTCTGGAGGAAGAAGGCGAAGTTAGACTTGCGGAGAGAAATCAAGGTAGAAGCTGATTTGGGAGGCAAGAGCTATCTAACACGGAGAGGTTGAAACGTCGCTTGGTTTCAACTCGCCTTAGTACTTGAGCGGGAGGCTCGGTAATGTCAAGCCAATATAAGGGGGTAAAATGTGTTCAAAGGTGTTCACTCCGTGGTGGGAGTTGATGGGTGTTTCTATGCCTATGAGTTTAGTCTCCAGGTGGGAGATTGTTGAGATTGGATCCTAAACTATGAGGAATAAAAGGAGTCTAAGTCGGGGGAGTTGGTGGAGATCAAAAAGGGTTCAAACCAGAGGAGGAGTTCCTGGCGAAGGAGCAGGCGGGTGCTTGCCCTGGACCAGGCGGGCGCTCATTTGGACAGTGAGTTAATCCGCCTGGGGGAATTGATTCGAGCGGGCGCTCGCCTAGACCCAGGCGGGCGCTTGGTATGCCGGCTGGGCTGATTTGTTTCCTATTTTGACACAATCTCTCCTTAATTTGATTTAGATATTCCTTGTACTGCTATATAAGCATAGTCACGACCTAGGACATATAGTAGCAAATTATTAAGGTGTGATTAATAATATATTGGCTTGGCAATTGCCCCCGGACGTAGTTCATGTGTTGAACGAACCGGGTAAACAATTCTTGTGTTCTTGTGTGTGTGATTCTTCCATTATTGTGCTTGTGGGTTTTATTGTTCTTGATCTAGATTGCAACGGGGTACCACTAAATTCCCAACAAATAACGTTCTTTCACATGAGGTACTTTTCATGCTGTCCTTATACTCACTGGAAAGAAATGAATATATACAGTGAGCAAATTGAACAGCGGGCTAACAAGTTATGAGAAATTCTCTTACTTTCTTCTCTGTCTCCATTCCTCCTTTTTTATATTTGCTGGGGTGGGGGGTCTAAGGCATAAGAGATGTCTATCAATACCTTTTCAGTAATTGGTATGGCACGGTACAGTTAGAACACTGACGAGTCAGAGGTGGGATGATATTGAAAAATGAGCCAAGTTCTTTTTGTAACCCAAGAAATTCAGAGTTACTAAGTTCGGGCTCTACATTTCTTATGGGCATGGTAAAAGGTGCTACAACAGCAAGGATTACAAGAAACCTAGAGCAAGCACCCTGCAGCCAGTTAGGGATGGCAACGGGTCGGGTACAGGCCGGGTTTTCCCAAACCCAAACCCGACCCAAGCAAAATACCATTCAACCCGGACCCGACCCGAAGGTCACCAAACCCGAACCCGTCCGAACCCACCGACTACAAAACAACATTTTTTTTGCTTCATCAATAACTTCATCCTATTTGGACTTTAGCCATTTCCAACATACAAAAAATTTTAAGTTTTTAACTAAGACTTCAACAAAGAGGACTTAATAATATATACCAAGTATGGGGGTAATAATGGAGTGGTATAAGGGTAGAATAGTAAAACCCTACATGAACTAAGCATGCGGGTCGGGTTCGGTCGGGTCAGCTGGTGTTGCCAAACCCGGACCCGAACTCATCGGATTTTGGACCAAACGCGCCCGCCTCGGGCCGAAACGTTTCGAAAACGGGTCGGGTTCGGTGAAATTGCCATCCCCACAGCCAGTGTTTGGAGCAGCAACGAAAGCTCAGGCAGAGATCTAAATGTTCTGTGCCTTGAGTTTAGTTCCTGCTTTCTGCAAAATGTTGCCCAAACACAACTTAAAGAGCGAGAGGGGAACTGAATCTTTCTGGTTTTTTCTCAATAAAGATTGTGAGAAACCCTGTTGATTGGTGAAACTCAACCCCGTCTCATAATCCTGTTTGTGTAACAAATACTGGAGAAACTCTACTACAGGTTTCATGTAGCTACCAACAAAACAAATACAACAAAGATGATTTATACTTTCTGAAATCTCGAAAGGTAGATTAATCAAAAACACTTGGATCACCTGTAAAAACTCCTTCCAACCAGATGGTTCAATCTGCTCTATACCATTAGTCAAATGTTGGGATCTTAACTTCAAGCGTTGAATCTTTTCCTCTGTAGACTTAGTAATATCGAGTATCTTCTTGTATTTGTGTAACAAATATTGTTTGGTTAATTCGAAAAAATAGAAGAAAAAAGAGAGAGAGCGAGAGAGGTGAAACAGAGATTGAGACGAGTAAACCTAATCTGGAATAACAAACAAGATAACGAAGCTAAAACGCTAAAATTAACCCGAACAAAACAATTTCACAACAAGAGTAACAATAACTGAAATCCCCAAATTTAAGAAAAAAGTTTGGACATAACCAAAAATTAAAATCCCTAATTCATGTTTAAAACAGATTGAGAGAACATACCAGACACAGGTCGTGGATTTGCACAGGAGGAGGAGTTCGAAGCTGAGCTTATGAAACGAGGTTGAATTGGAGTTGGTTTGTCTATCTTCTTCTTGATTAGGGCACGGATAAGGCGTGGGCTTGATCGATCGAAATTGAAGTACGTACCCCGAAAGAATTCAAACGCCGGAGAGCTCTTGTGGACGGCTGGGGAAGGGTTTCTTCCTTTGTCGTCGCCGGGGAGCTCTTGTGGTTGTGGTCGTCGGTTTTGTGCAGCGATCGGTTTAGGAAAGGGACGAAGGATCGAACTGAACTGAAGGGCCTCCGCTGCGTTTTTGGGTTAATTTTGCGTTTAATTCCCAAAAGCCCTTTGATAGCGCTTTACTGGGTCAAAAAATCAAAAAAAAAAAAAAAAAAAAAAACATACTCCCTCCGTCCCGCCGAAAATTGCAAAAAAAAATCATGGCACAAGAATTAAGGGAAAAGTGAAAAAGGTGATGTGTTGTGAGTGTTGATAGTTGAGTGGGAGAGAGAAAGTGGGGTAGAGAATAGTTAGTGGGTTAGTGGATGTGAGTATGAGAAGTGGGACCCACTAATTAAAAAGTATTAAAAACTTTCCATTTATGGAATGTGCAATTTCTATGGGACGCCCATTTTGGTAAGTTTTGCAATTTTCGGTGAGACGGAGGGAGTATTTGTTATAATATATTATTATGTGGATGTCCTTTGAACCAGAAGTGTACAAGAGAAGCTTTGCAAGATTATCTTTCGCGAAGCTTACGAAGGAAACTTTGTAAATATCTTCAGTGAAGCTTACTAGAGAAGCTTGGTAAATATCTTCAGAGAAGCTTACAAAGGAAGCCTTACTAAAGGATAGTATTTATCCTTATGGAAGCTTATAGAGGAAACCAATTTTCACCTATAAATAGTAGGCTCTGGTTTTCATTTCAATATACTTCTGAAGTTCTTAACTTCTATCTTTCTCTCTTGTACACTCTCTCTATAATAGTCTTGAAATAAAATATTATCTATTGAGATTATGCTCTTGGTTCTTTAGTTTTATAACACGTTATCAGCACGACTTCGTTCTAGTTCCAGATCCTGAGCTATAGTCACCAAAGTAGGTACGGTATCGGTAAGATCTACCTAGTCTCTTTTCAAGTTATTTCAAAACTATATCTTATATATGTTTGCAGGATTTTAAAATAATAAGTGAATATAATTCTACGATGTTGAAAATTACATCACAGTTAAAACTATGTGGAGAAAGAATAACTGATAACGATATGCTAAAGAAAACTTTCTCCACATTCCTTCTTTGATTTGCTCCTGCAGTAGCAATATCGAGAAAAAGGGTTTAAATGATATTCTGAATTGATCTCATATGGCTGAGCAAAATAATGAGATCTTATTGAAAAAACACGAAGCCCGCCCCACTGGCTCTACTCTGTTCCCTGAAGTGAACGCGAGTATATATGATAATACTGAGCGAGGCCGAGAACGTGGTCGTGGACGTAATCGCGACCGTGGTCGGGGGAGATTTAATAATCGGTATCATAATGACAATCACCCCAATAATGATGAAAAAATTTCTCACCACCAGAAGTGGAATAGAGAAGGTAATAATGAAATATCATCGACTAGACAAATTAAGCAACCGATAAAAATTGAGAATTTATGTTATCGGTGCAGAATGAAAAGCCATTGAGCCCGTACCTGTCGTACGCCTAAACATCTTGTTAAGTTGTATCAAGCATCAATGCTGAATAAAGGAAAGATGTTGAAACAATTTTGTCTATGAAAACGATGATGTAAAACAAGATCCATCTACAAGTACACATCTGGATATATCAGATTTTCTCAATCCAGATGTAAATGATTACATACTTAATGGGGGAGAAGCCCAAACTAACTAAAGTATCTGACTCATTATAATTTACTTAAGTGTGTTCTATTATTTCAGTGTGTGTGTGTTCTAACATATTTAACTTTTACTTATAAGTATATTTGATTGTAAATGATGTTAATATTAGTACAATATGAGATAGTACAAAGATAATTGATGGCTCCAGAAGAGCTAACATAGTACTACTAAGAGGAACAAAAATAAGTATAAAAATGCATTGTTTTCATTTATGTCTCAAAGAAATTTACTATGCTTTAAAGATATTCGTGAAAATGGATGTCATATTGAGACAAGTAATGAAGGAGAAATGAAATATTTATGCATTACAAAGACTGAATCAGGTAACAAATATGTGGTAGAAAAGTCACTTGTATTTTCCTCTAAAGTATGCTATACAAAGATTAGCATAATTGAAGTACAAATGGTCTTACCAGTAAACCAGAAGTTTACTAATATAAATGATTTTAACAGTAAACCATAAGTTTACTAATATAAATAGTTTTACCAGTAAACCAGAAGTTTACTGATATAAATGGTTCTACTATATGGCATGACCGTTGGGGCATCCCGGTTTCTAATATGATGCGAAGAATTATGGAAAATTCACATGGGCATCCATTAAAAAACCAGAAGATTTTTCAATCTAATGAATTTTCATGTGCTGCTTGCCCTCAAGGCAAATTATAATTAAGCCATCACCAGCAAAGTTGGAATTGAATCTCCAAAATTTTTAGAGAGAATTCAAGGTAATATATGTGGACCGATTGATCCACCGTGTGGACCATTTAGATATTTTATGATTTTAGTAGATGCATCTACTAAATGGTCACACATAAGTTTATTATTAACTCGCAACCTGCCGTTTGCGAGAAAATCGATTACGATCACAATTTCCAGATTATGTGATCAAGACAATTAGCCTTGATAATACTGGTGAATTTACATCAGAGGCTTTTAATAATTATTGTACATCTATTGGAATAGATGTTGAACATCCAGTTGCTTATGTTCATTCACATAAAATGGTTTAGCTGAAGCATTTATTAAACGAATTTAGTTAATAGCTAGACCGTTGCTTATGAGAGCAAAGCTACCTGTCGTAGCTTGGGGACCTGCTATTTTTACATGCAGCAGCACTTATACGCATCATGCCATCGAGTTATCATAAGTTCTCCCCATTAGAATTGGCTTATGGTCTGGAGCCAAATATTTCCATCTAAGAATTTTTGGGTGTGCGCTATATGTTCCAATGGCTCCACCACAACGCACCAAGATAGGACCCCAACGGAGATTGGGGATATATGTTGGGTATGATTCTTCTTCTATTATACGATATCTTGAACAATTAACAGAGGATCTATTTGCGGCACATTTTGCCGATTGTCATTTTGATGAAAAAAAAATTCCAACATTAGGGGGAGAAAGTAATAAGCTGGAAAAGGAAATCAAGTGGAATAGATTGAAATATTATCTTGATCCTCGTACGAAGCAATATGAACCAGAAGTTCAAAGATAATCCACTTGTAAGAGATAGCGAATTAATTGCCAGACGCATTTACTGACCTAAAAAGAGTGACAAAGTCACATGTTCCAGCTGTAAATGCTCATATACGGATTGATGTCCCGATTGGACAATCCGCTAATGAATCTAACCATGCCTGAAGCGTGGAAGGCCTATCGGTTCCAAAGACAAAAATCCTCGAAAAAGAAAATGAGCAAATTATGAGAAAAGCCCCGTCGAGGTAAATGAATCTCCTGAAGAGATACATGACAAATCTGATCAAATACTTCCAGAAGAAGTTTAGATACATATAATCATTAAGAATGATGATATCTCGATCAGTTATGTCAGTACAGGAAAAATATGGAACCGAGAGGAAAGAATTGTCGACAATATTTTTGCATATAATATAGCGCTTAATGCTATGGAAAATAACGAGGATCACAAACCTAGGTGTATCGACGAGTATCGATGTTGAAATGATTGGCCAAAGAGGAAAGACGTAATTCAAGCAGAATTCAACTCACTTGAGAAGCGTGAGTTTTTCGGACCTGTAGTCCATACACTGAATGTGTAAAACTAGTAGAGTACAAGTGCGAAAACAAAATATATAGCACAATTTTTTGCACAAGAATAAAGCACGTCTTGTTGCGCAAGAATAAAGCACGTCTTGTTGCACACAAGAATAAAGCACGTCTTGTTGCACAAGGTTTTTCGCAAAGACCTGGAATTGATTATGAGGAGACATATTCTCCTGTGGTGGATGCAATTACATTTCGCTATCTCATTAGTCTGGCAATACATGAAAAGCTTGATATGCGTTTAATGGATGTTGTCACTGCATATTTGTATGGCAGACTTGACAATGATATTTATATAAGAATCCCAGAAGGATTTAAGAGAATCCCAGAAGGATTCAAGATGTATGATGCATGCATTTAAATTCTCGAGAAGTTTGTTAAATTAAATTACAAAGATCTTTGTATGGTTTAAAACGATCTGGACGGATGTGGTATAACCGTCTCAGTGAATACTTGGCGAAAGAAGGATACAAGAATGATCCTATTTGCCCATGTATTTTTCATTAGAAAATCTGTTTCAGGATTTGTTATACGGCCCATTTATGTTAATCTAAATGTTATTGGAAGTCCACAAGAACTTTCAATAGTTGTTAAGCTGCAAATGTGCCTACGAGGATAGAACTCCCAGACGGAGTACTATCAGGAAGGCCAGTGTCTCACCTAACGAAATACATACCCCTGCCCAGAAGAGAGGGAGGCTAATTGATTCCAAGGATTCGCATCCCCGTAAACGGGTGAGTGCACAAAAGTCGAATCCCGTTAGCGATAATAAAATTGGAATCTCATCCAATCTATCTCATGATATTGTTCCAGATTATGGATTCGTTTGGAAAACGAAGTCGGGGGACGCCTCGACATTGACATCCATTTCTGAGAATAAAGAAATATCAGTTAGTCATGCATGCATATATGAGATATGTAATCGGGATGGAACAATTATCAACGGTGTATTTACTTATACATTAGCAACTGAGATTATATGTGGTAATGATATTGAACCTCGCTCCGTAAATGAGTGTAAACAAAGAATTGATTGGCCTAAATGAGAGAAAGCAATCCAGTCAAAGTTCGATTCCTTAAAGAAAGAGGAGTGTTTGGACCAGTAGTTCCTACACCTCTTAGGGTTATACCCGTGAGATATAAATGGGTATTTACGAGAAAAAGGAATGAGAGAAATGAGATTACGAGATATAAAGCTCGCCTTGTGGTATAAGGTTTCTCTCAACGGCTTGGGATTGACTTTGATAAAACATACTCTCACGTTATGGAAGTTATTAGATTCTGATATTTTGTCAGATAATGATCCAGCAGATCAGAAGTCAAGACAACTGCGGCGACTGATTCACGAAGTCACTACCTAAAGCCACTTTTGAGAAGTATATGAAAACAATTGGCTTACGCAGATTGTTAGAGCTTCCACCCTTGTAGTTTTTAGGAGGAGTATCCAGACGATACTCAGATTTCATTGTACTCTTTTTCCTTCGCGAGGGGTTATTTTTCCCCCCGGGGTTTGTTACCCGCCAAGGTTTTAACGAGGCAATGAGAGTTTATTGAAAAGATTGTGAGTTGTACTCTATTCCTTCGAGATTATTTTTCCTAAAGGGTTTTTGCTCGGAAGGTTTTTAATGAGGCAACACGTGCGGCACAATTACCATTCAATAGGAATCTCCAAGGAAGAGTAGGCGACTAAGAGATCGCGAGTAATGTTTTGTTCAAGAGGAGCATCATGAAGCTAAGAAATCGTGTACTCTTTTTCCTTCACTAGAGTTTTTATCCCACAGGGTTTTTCTCTGGTAAGGTTTTAATGAGGCATGCTACTTAGCTGCGGACATCCAAGGGGGAGTGTTATAATATATTATTATGTGGATGTCCTTTGAACCAGAAGTGTACAAGAGAAGCTTTGCAAGATTATCTTTCGCGAAGCTTACGAATGAAACTTTGTAAATATCTTCAGTGAAGCTTACTAGGGAAGCTTGGTAAATATCTTCAGAGAAGCTTACAAAGGAAGCCTTACTAAAAGATAGTATTTATCCTTATGGAAGCTTATAGAGGAAGCCAATTTTCACCTATAAATAGTAGGCTCTGGTTTTCATTTCAATATACTTCAGAAGTTCTTAACTTCTATCTTTCTCTCTTGTACACTCTCTCTATAATAGTCTTGAAATAAAATATTATCTATTGAGATTATGCTCTTGGTTCTTTAGTTTTATAACAATATCCAAAAAGAAGAAAATTAATAGCTAATGAATCGCTTAATTAGATAGCGCTTTTTATGCGCTATGTAAGATAATATCTTACATAGCGTTTATTTTATATGCGCTATAGTAGCTATTTTTTATTTCTTTTTTATTTTTCATTCGGCTTGATCATTAAATTCAATGAAGGTTATGCGCTATCTAAGGGTACCTCTAAGATAGCGCTTCTTAGAAGCACTATTGAAGTTGTGTTTCTTAATTTCCAATTTGTACTAGTGAACTAGTCAGGATAAAGGAGTTATAGTTTATTTCATCAGCAATTGCAACCATAATGGTTACAAGCACAGCCTCAAATTATACTTGTCACACTAAATCCAAAATTTTAAAATGAACAATATCAAGCCAAACTTGATTTCCATCGTTATAATTTTGAAACAGCTATGTATAATACTCAGATAGATTATTTTTTTTTTTCTAAATTGCTAAACAGCTTATTATCAGTTTAATTACATTCCGACAGTAATTAATAAAACAAACAACAGTAATCAAGAAACCCGTCTTGCATCAATTAATCCTCAGCCTTGACCTCTCTCTCATTAGCGCGCTCACATTCATCAATCCTCTCATTAGCACGCTCGCATTCATCAAGCCATTCATGGTAAACGTCAACTGGCTCAGTCAAATTTGTAGCACACATAGAAAAGGAGGCTTTACAAGTAGTGCAACCAACGTCCGCGGTCATCTCCTTCTTATCAATATCGCACTCGACACTGTCTTTGATGTTGCAGAATGGACATGTAAATGTTGTGTCCAGTTTCGGCATCTTCTTCTTTGGAGCTGCTTTGCTTCTTTGATGACGCCCTAGGGTTCTGGGGTCACGGAGGTAGAACTCCAATATAGCTGTCTCTTGATCCTGATCACAACACAAACAAGAACACCGTTAAGACCAAGGCCGGGTTGGAATCCGGCTTAGGCCCTCGGGTGTGAGATAGATCTCTGAGGAAAACCTAAGTAGAGAGCTTGTGAAAGCCTTGTGTGTGTGAATAGGATAGAGCACGTACGTGGCCCATGGGGGCGGATAGAAGTATTTATATGAGTAGAAGAAGGAGGTAGGTTTAAGGTACTAACCGCCCTTGTACCGGATGGACACGCGGCAGGTCCTCATTGGTTCGGCCAGGGGAGTGGCTGGGAACGTGGCGTGTTGTCAGGGAAACATGGTTCCACCACCACCACCGTCATGGTGTGTCAGGTACGAACAGGTAACGTCTGTTGTACGTTTTGCGACAGCTGGCTGGCTGCTGCGGGCTCCGGGCAGGTGGTTGAGTGATCAACACGGGACCCTAAGAATAGCGGGAGGCAGAGCTACCTCGGTTACTGTTATCATGAAGCCCGGGTATCTCGGGCTTATAAGCCTGCGGGCTTATCCGGTTTGACGCGGTCGAACTCGCTTGTACTGGCTTTGAACCGGGTCCGGTCCGGTCTGCGATGCTCGGTCTTATCTTCGGATAAGCCCGCAGGCTTATAAGCCCGAGATACCCGGGCTTCATGATAACAGTAACCGAGGTAGCTCTGCCTCCCGCTATTCTTAGGGTCCCGTGTTGATCACTCAACCACCTGCCCGGAGCCCGCAGCAGCCAGCTGTCGCAAACGTACAACAGACGTTACCTGTTCGTACCTGACACACCATGACGGTTGGTGGTGGAACCATGTTTCCCTGACAACACGCCACGTTCCCAGCCACTCCCCTGGCCGAACCAATGAGGACCTGCCGCGTGTCCATCCGTACAAGGGCGGTTAGTACCTTAAACCTACCTCCTTCTTCTACTCATATAAATACTTCTATCCGCCCCCATGGGCCACGTACGTGCTCTATCCTATTCACACACACAAGGCTTTCACAAGCTCTCTACTTAGGTTTTCCTCAGAGATCTTACTCTCACACCCGAGGGCCTAAGCCGGATTCCAACCCGGCCTTGGTCTTAACGGTGTTCTTGTTTGTGTTGTGATCAGGATCAAGAGACAGCTATATTGGAGTTCTACCTCCGTGACCCCAGAACCCTAGGGCGTCATCAGTGGTTCCATTGCCGGGAATCGAAAATCTTCCCAGTGCAATCTTCTTGCTTCGTTTGCTTTCCCAATCTAATTCGTTTCAAATCCTCATCTAGTTCTTCCGTTTTTCACGTTTCCAAAAGAGTACCCCGTCTCTTTTGTTGATTCTTGACATACGAAATCTTCGCAATGACTGGGAAAGAAGTAAACCCAAATGCTAGCCCTTCGGGACAAGTGCCCCAGGGATCAGTTTTTGCCAGGTTGGGAAATAAGACTCTTAGTGGCAACTCCTATACCCCTTCTCAAAGGGCAAGGAGAGAGGCAGATCTGAGAGACCGTATAGAAACTTCCAAAGCTCTCAAAACTCAAAAAACCCCCGTTACTCCCCTCACCCCTGATCAAATCCAAAAGAAAATCCAGATCCTCACAGATAGGCAGAACCTGGTAGAGGAAGGGCTACAGTTGAATCTGGCCCTCGAGGAGCTGTTTAATGCCGAGGCCAATGCTAGAAGCCCCCTGAAAAATCAAAAGCCCATGATCTGGCGAGCTCCAAGAGCAGGGCCAGTAGGATTGTAGGAGGAAAAAGGCGGACAATCCTCGTAGATGATGACGAGGAGAGGGGAGAAGATGAAGGGGAGAGTGAGGAGGGAGAATCACAGCCCAGAAAGACAAGAGGCCAATCTAAAGGAAAGGCAATTGTTAAAAATGATGATGTAATTACAGAAACCGTAAAAAGGGCTAAAACGGGGGACATAATGGATCAAAATTCCAAAGAATGATCGCAGAGCTATGGGAGTCCAAGCAAAACGTAACAAAGTGCGTTGGACCCATGGACGCTTTCGCATCATGGATCAGTGATTCCCCGATCCAAAGAGGAAAGGTGCCCACGCTAGACGCGTATGACGGCTCATCTAACTCAAAAAGCCATGTTGGGCGATTTGAAGGGAAGATGGCCCTATTTTCAACAGATGAGGCCGTGAAGTGCAAAGCCCTCGCCTCCACCTTTAAAGGGAAGGCATTGGGGTGGTTATTGGCCCATAAACCACGCTCTATCTGCAGCTACGAGCAATTGCGGACTTCATTCTTGAACTCGTTCGCGGGCGCAGGGGAGGCCGCAAGACCAAAATCGGACCTGTACGGCGTTAAGCAATACCCCGGGAAAACACAAAGGCATACATCACTCGGTTACGGAAAATGACCGAGCAGATTGTGGATCTAACAAGGAACGACATCGAGCTATGCTTCCTAGGGGGATTAACATCCCATACTTTGAGGCAGGAGTTTGCTTGCCGAAAGCCCGAGGGGACAGAAGAGATGTATAACAGGGCCATCGCTATGGCCGGAGTAGAGCCCGCATTTATGGCCGATGCCCGCAGGAGCGTTAGGGAAAGAATCGAGCCCGCTCATGACCCTCGTCATCACTCAGGCTACTCGGGAAACAATGGTGGCTGAGGCAGAGGCAGACCAAGAGGCATGCCCAACTTTAAAAGAGGCAATGACAGTGCTTTCACCCCTTTGATCGCACCGAGAACTGAGATATTGCGGGCAGAAGCTTTACCTCCACCACCTCCACTGGAGAGGAAGCCTTACGAGGCGAACAAAAAGAAATGGTGTGGATACCATGAAAGCCACTGGCATTCTACCGATGACTGTTTCCAGCTGAAGAAAATAATACAACAAAAGGTGGAGGCCGGGGAATTAAAGAAATGGATCACGGGGTCCAGCAGTAAAGAAGAAGCCCCGCGGGGAAATATTCAATACGTCAGAGACAATAATGCAGACGGGGAAGGACGTTATGACATCCAGTACATAGGAGAGGAAGCCCCGAGCAATACCCAGCTTTCCGCCCAGATCAGGCGACTGGAAAAAGTATTCCTGATACCCACCTATCCGCCCGAGCAAGAAGAAATGATCGGTTTCAGAAGGAGTGAACTGGCATCTACCCTTTTTCATTCAACACAACCGTTAACAATCAAGATGGCTATTGGTAGAGCGGATATTGGAAGAGTCCTCATTGATACCGGGGCTTCACGGGACATACTTTACTTCCATTGTTTAGAAGAAATGGGGATGTCTGAGGCGCACTTAACCCCATATGCGGGCTTGTTGGAAGGGTTCACGAATCATACGGTCTACGCAAAAGGGACCATTGACTTCGAAGTAACCATTGGAGAAAGGCCGTTCGAGAAAACAGCCCGTGTCACATTCATGGTGATCGATCTAAAATCCCAGTACAACGCGATCTTGGGAGTTACCGCTCAGGCTGCCCTTGGAATCGTTGCCTCAATCCCTCACCAGAAAATCAAGTTCAGTACCCCTGCAGGGATCGCGTGTATCGAGAATAAGCCCGAGCTCTTCCTCAAAGTCATAGAGAGAAAGAGAAAGGAGGGCGCAGCAAGGCAAAGACTGGGAAGCCCGAGGGAGGCAAAAAGGGCCAAAGCAAGTGAAAAAGAGGTCGCAGGAACGGCCATGATCGGGACGTTGTCTTTCCACTCCACGAGGGCAGAATTCAAGCGGAGCAGGAGAGCCCGCCGTATGGCCGCGGAACCGAGCATATCAACATCGTAATTGATTCACTGCATGACCGAGAGGTTGCAGATATTCGCCCTAATGATGCTTTGGAAGATGTGGTCATAAATCCGGCATTCCTGAGCAGACAATAAAAGTCGGGCTAGAGATCCCCGCGGAGGAAAGAAAGGTGTTGATAGAGCTATTGCGAAGAAGCCTAGACGTGTTCGCCTGGACCGTAGAGGACATGGAGGGGATAAGCAGAGAGTGATCGAACATGAACTAAATATCGACCCCACATTTACCCGGGTCCTCCAGAAAGAAAGATACTTTTCACCGGAGAAGAAAGCGGCGATCAAAGTCGAGGTAGATAAGTTGCTGAAAGCAGGAATCATAAGCCCGATCAAATATCCGAAGTGGTTAGCCAACGTCGTCATGGTAACCAAAGCAAATGGAAAGTGGAGAATGTGCGTGGATTTCACCGATTTGAACAAAGCCTGCCCTAAGGATTGTTACCCTCTTCCCCGGATCGATCAATTAGTAGACTCTATCGCCGGCCATAGAGTATTAAGCTTTATAGATGCCTACTCGGGCTATCATCAAATCAAAATGAAGGAGGCCGATATTCCGTCATGCGCTTTCTATGCCGCGGGCAAAACCTACACGTTTAACAACATGCCGTTTGGCCTGAAGAATGCGGGCGGTACATATCAAAGGATGGTAGGAATCGTCTTTGATGATCAATTAGGCCGGAACCTGGAGGCTTACATCGACGATATGGTTATCAAGACCAAGGATACCTCTCACGACCTTGATGTGACAGAAACTTTCACCAGCCTCCGGAGAAACAATATGAAGCTTAACCCATCCAAATGCGCCTTTGGAGTAAAGGCAGGGAAGTTTTGGGCTTCATGGTGAACCAGAGAGGGATAGAGGCAAACCCGAGAAGATCATGGCGTTAATAAACATGCAACCCCCCAGATGTGTTAAAGAGGTACAAAAGCTGAATGGCCGCATCACGGCCTTGGGGAGGTTCATCGCCAAGTCGGCAGAAAAATGCCTGCCTTTCTTTAAAACTTTGAAAGGAGGAAAAAATGGGGTTTGAGTGGAACGAGGACTGGCGGAATGCTTTTGAACAGATAAAAGCTTACCTGGGAAAACCGCCGCTGTTGAGCAGTCCCATTTTGGGTGAAGAACTCTACGTTTTCTTGGCTGCACAGATCACGTTGTGGCTGCGGTTTTGGTAAGGGAAGAGGACGACCTTCAGAAGCCCGTGTACTATGTCTCCAAGGCACTATCCGCGGTAGAAGGGCGCTACTTGAACATTGAAAAGCTGGCTTTCGCCTTGCTCATAGCCGCTCGGAAGCTGCGGGCATACTTCATCGCCCACCCAATCACGGTCTATTCGGACACCCCGCTAAAAAAAGTGCTCCATAAGCCCGAATCCTCGGGAAGAATGCTGTCATGGTCAATAGAACTGACTGAGTTCCAAATAACTTACTCCCCGCGAAAGACCATCAAGGCACAAGCACTGGCGGACTTTGTGGCAGAAACAACGTTTGAAGTAAAGGAAAGCGAAGCGGACAAAGTCCAGCCCGATAAGGCAAAGATAAGGCGGGGCAAGAAGGCTGTGAATAATGAAGAAAGGCCGGAGAATTGTTGGTCGTTAAGCGTTGACGGATCCTCCGGAAAAACCGTTAGTGGCGCCGGAATCCTATTGATCGCCCCGGAAAGTCAAAGGTTTAAACGAGCCTTAAGGTTCAAGTTCGCGGTTTCCAACAATCAAGCCGAGTACGAGGCTTGATAGCGGGCTTGGAATTAGCCCGGGACATGAAGGTCTCAAATTTGATCGTAAAAGTGACTCACAGCTAGTGGTAAATCAGGTCAAAGGGGATATGAGACAAATCACCCGGTGCTGCTCAAATACAAGGAACTTGCAGCAAACCTGTTGGGGGAATTTGAGTACCACGAGCTGACCCAGGTTAACCGGGCTGAAAACTCCGAGGCGGACTTACTTTCAAGAATCACAAACGAAGACATCGCGAAGCTCAGTATGGATTGTGGGATAGAATTTACGGAACGCCCGGCCATCGACAGGGTAGAGATCCACCAGATAGGGGAGCCTGAGAAGGATTGGGTAGACGAGATTACGGAATATAGAAAAGGAGATCCTTCCCAGCGATCCGGATCGGGCAAAGGTTTTGAGAAGACAAGCCGCCAGATACACGATCATTGACAACGTGCTTTACCGAAGGTCTTTTACCAAACCCCTGCTGAGGTGTGTGAAATCCGAGACCATTACCAACTTATTGTACGAAGTCCATGAGGGCGTATGTGGAGGGCATCCCGGTGCACGGACATTATCCGACAAGATCAGATTCCTCGGGTATTACTGGCCGACAATGAAAAAAGATGCGGAGGAATATGTCCGCAAATGCGATCAATGCCAGAGATTCGCCAACATACCAAGGCAGCCATCCACGGAGCAGAGCCTGGTAGCCCCAACTTGGGCATTTGACATGTGGGGAATTGATTTGATTGGGCCTTATCCCAAAGCGCCCGGCGGAGCGCAAATGGTGGTGGTCGCAGTAGATTATTTCACAAAATGGGTAGAGGCCAAGGCACTAACTAGCACGACGGAAGCAAGTATTATCAAGTTCATCCACGACCATATATTCTGCCGGTTTGGTTTGCCCCGGGCTATCGTCTCCGATCATGGGCCCCAGTTCCAAAGACATCGCGAAGCTCAGTATGGATTGTTGGATAGAATTTACGGAACGCCCGGCCATCGACAGGGTAGAGATCCACCAGATAGGGGAGCCTGAGAAGGATTGGGTAGACGGATTACGGAATACATAGAAAAGGAGATCCTTCCCAGCGATCCGGATCGGGCAAAGGTTTTGAGAAGACAAGCCGCCAGATACACGATCATTGACAACGTGCTTTACCGAAGGTCTTTTACCAAACCCCTGCTGAGGTGTGTGAAATCCGAGACCATTACCAACTTATTGTACGAAGTCCATGAGGGCGTATGTGGAGGGCATCCCGGTGCACGGACATTATCCGACAAGATCAGATTCCGGGTATTACTGGCCGACAATGAAAAAAGATGCGGAGGAATATGTCCGCAAATGCGATCAATGCCAGAGATTCGCCAACATACCAGGCAGCCATCCACGGAGCAGAGCCTGGTAGCCCCAACTTGGGCATTTGACATGTGGGGAATTGATTTGATTGGGCCTTATCCCAAAGCGCCCGGCGGAGCGCAAATGGTGGTGGTCGCAGTAGATTATTTCACAAAATGGGTAGAGCCAGGCACTAACTAGCACGACGGAAGCAAGTATTATCAAGTTCATCCACGACCATATATTCTGCCGGGTTTGGTTTGCCCCGGGCTATCGTCTCCGATCATGGGCCCCAGTTCCAAAGCAAGTTTGCGGCGGAATGCAAGAGACTCAACGTAGAACATCGGCAATCATCTATCGCAAGACCGCAGGGAAATGGACAGGCCGAGGCCGCAAATAAGTTGCTTATGACCGCCTTGCACAAAAATTTGAAGGGAAGGAGCGGTCGCTGGATGGAAGAGCTCAGTACTGCCCTATGGGTTGTCCGAACACAACGAGGAATTCAACAGGAGAAACCCCTTTTCCTGACATATGGATCAGAGGCGGTCGCGCCCGTAGAGGCAGCCCTACCCACTACAGGGTCGCCATTTTGATGAAACAAGGAATGAGGAAGCCCGGAGAAAAGACTTAGACCTTCTTGAAGAAAAAACGGTTGGAAGCACGGGCAAAGATGGTCAATTACAAAAAAAAGGCAAAAT
>JAOWBW010001697.1:0-219725 GCA_026119855.1 Campanula takesimana | reverse complement strand
ACTAAAGTTGGTCTTGCTTGATCAAAATCTACATGAATGATAACGTTCTTCTTCTTCTTCTTTAAGTTATAAAAATGGGGGTTTAAAATAGGATTTGGAATGTAGGAGATAACTCCTTAACCAACCTCAATGAGATGAGGTGATCACTAGAGTCATGTCCCAGAATGATTTGGGTGATTGACATTTGATTAAAATAAAAGAGAGAGAGGAGATGAAGTAGAAAGAAAGGAAAAGATGAACTTTTACCTACAATTTGGAGACTTCAAATATTGCTTGGAGAGATCCTTGGAGAACCTTTAGAAAGTGATTTTGGTATAGTTTTTGTAAGTTCAATTTCGGTCTAAGGTTTTCGATCCTTGAAAATGGAGGTAAAGAGAGGTTTTTTTATAGGTGAAAGATGGTGTTTTTTTGGTCCAAAACTCAGTCACCAAGAAATCCTTCCCGGGCAAAATCCTGTAAATTGAGCAAGGGAGGGAATCCTGGCCAGAAATCTGTAACGTGACGCCCAGAGGCGCGCGCTTCCGCTTTGGGGGGCGGGAGGCCGCGCGTGCCTATGGCCTCCTCCTGTCGGAGGCGCGCGACTCAGAGAGGCAATTTTGACAGAATGGACTAGAAAGTCAGCCCTGTCATTCAGTTTAGTCCCTGGACTTAAAGAAGTCAGTCAGGAACTTAACGGAAGTGACATGAACTCACGAGGAAACACTTAAAATGGGGAGAAACACAAAATCAAATGTGCAATCGGGGTGAGAGGTCCAGGCGGGGTGTCTACAGAGCCCCTCGGCGACGTGGATTGCAAAGCAAAACGCGTCGACGAAAGTTAAAAACACCCGCCGAGGACATCACCAAAAAAAGCAAAGACTCGATGAAAAGCAGGAATTTGAAATGCGAGAGATAGTGGTGCGCTCCCTGTGTGAGCGGCTTTTGTTGATAGAGGGGGGTGGCATGATCCGTTAGGTTTTTTAGAAGGTGGGCCTGGCTGAATGTTTTGAATGAGGCCGTTAGTGAACCGGTTTGATAATCCGTTAGTGATTCCTTTGATGAGTCCGTTGGTGAACCCTTGTTGACAATCCGTTGGTGAATCCGTTTGATGAATCCGTTAGTGAATCCCTTGGATGAGTCCGGTGGTGAACCCTTGTTGACGAATCCGTTGGTGAAATCCGTTTTGATGAATCCGTTAGTGAATCCTTGGATGAGTCCGTGGTGAACCCCTTGTTGACGAATCGTTGGTGATCCGTTTGATGAATCCGTTAGTGAATCCTTAGATGAGTCCGTTGGTGAACCCTTGTCGACGAATCCGTTGGTGAATCCGTTTGATGAATCCGTTAGTGAATCCCCTTGGATGAGTCCGTTGGTGAACCCTTGTTGACGAATCCGTTGGTGAACCGTTTGATGAATCCGTTAGTGAATCCCTTGGATGAGTCCGTTGGTAAACCCTTGTCGGCGAATCCGTTGGTGAATCCGTTTGATGAATCCGTTAGTGAATCCCTTGGATGAGTCCGTTGGTGAACCCTTGTTGACGAATCCGTTGGTGAATCCGTTTGATGAATCCGTTAGTGAATCCCTTGGATGAGTCCGTTGGTGAACCCTTGTTGACGAATCCGTTGGTGAATCCGTTGATGAATCCGTTAGTGAATCCCTTGGATGAGTCCGTTGGTGAACCCTTGTTGACGAATCCGTTGGTGAATCCGTTTGATGAATCCGTTAGTGAATCCCTTGGATGAGTCGTTGGTGAACCCTTGTTGACGAATCCGTTGGTGAATCCGTTTGATGAATCCGTTAGTGAATCCCTTGGATGAGTCCGTTGGTGGTGAACCTTGTCGACGAATCCGTTGGTGAATCCGTTTGATGAATCCGTTAGTGAATCCCTTGGATGAGTCCGTTGGTGAACCCTTGTCGACGAATCCGTTGGTGAATCCGTTTGATGAATTCGTTAGTGAATCCCTTGGATGAGTCCGTTGGTGAACCCTTGTTGACGAATCCGTTGGTGAATCCGTTTGATGAATCCGTTAGTGAATCCCTTGGATGAGTCCGTTGGTGAACCCTTGTTGACGAATCCGTTGGTGAATCCGTTTGATGAATCCGTTAGTGAATCCCTTGGATGAGTCCGTTGGTGAACCCTTGTGACGAATCCGTTGGTGAATCCGTTTGATGAATCCGTTAGTGAATCCTTGGATGAGTCCGTTGGTGAACCCTTGTTGACGAATCCGTTAGTGAATCCGTTTGATGAAATATTGCTTTGAAGTCTCGTGCCATTTGGAGTCACACTTGACTTTTGAATTGTGGGGTACGGGCACAGTTGACCGCGACCAGAAAAATGTTCCTGCTGGGGATGAAATGTTGAGATTGACTTTTGAGGGGGCGTGGCACCCGTGACAGAACTTAGGGAGTTCGGAATTTTTGAAGAGGACAGCCTACTTATGAGTGGGAGTTTCTATCCTGTTTTCGATTTTTGACGTGCCTTAAGGGCGGACCAGAAAAGGTGTGCCCAACTGGGTGTCCGAGGATCGGGACAGTGTCTTGATTTAGGCTGGAGATCTCTGACAAGGCCCTTTTCTTCAAGCGATTTAGACCTGGGAGGCGCGCGCCTTCCTATGTAGGCTTGGGACGCGCGCGCGCTTCATACTGCTGGCGGGTGGCGCGCGCGTCTGGGAGGCGGAATTCCGGGCTTGACATTTGCTGACCAAAAGAGCCTCCAACAGCTATAATATCATCTTCTGTTCGACCACTTGATTCTCACAGCTCCTTTCTGCCATTTTTGAACATCATATTATTGATTAACTTCGCTTGTGATCAACATTTTCCATGGCTTCCAATTCTTTTGCCCTTGACGCCAAGGTCGTTAGTGCGTATGAAAAGGACTTGGGCACTTTTGTGTATTCTTTCAAGACCCATCCCAAGAAGGCCTTCATTAAAGACTTCGGGTTCCGAATTCTTTTCACTTTGCGGACGTTGAAACCGGATTGGGATTTGTTGAGAGCTGCCGCGGCTTTCTGGGATTGCGACAGCCATACTTTCAACCTTTCAGCTAATGAAATGGTGCCGACTGTTGACGATTTCGGGGCCATCCTTGGCGTGCCTTGGCCGGTCGGATTGCCGTCCCCAAATATCACCGTGGTGCCGTCGACTCTTGGGTTGAGTTACTGAATCTCCCTGTTGAGGATGTGAGGAAGATGTTGCACGGTACCGTGATTGACATAACTGAGTTGCCGATGTTTTTCAGTTTGCACTCGGAGGACCGGTGGTTCAATCTTTCAAAAGAAATGCCATGGCTGTTTGTCTCTTCAGCGAAGTACTGTTTGTTACACCTTTCGGGACTGCGGACGCGCAGTTGGCTGAGATTATTTTGCAAGCTAAGGACCAGCGATTTAGTGTAATTCCTCTTATTGTAGGGGAGACGTTGCATGGTCTTGATGAGTTACACAGGACGGGCAAGATGTGTCGGGGAAGCCCTTTGCTCTTGACCATATGGCTCCGAGAACACTTCAGAATTTATTCTCCGGATGGTGATTTGTCTCCTTTTGCTGTTCATAGGAGGAAGTTGTTGATCCGGGATTTATCTGAAGAGGATTGGAAGAAATTCTTTGCCTCTCGGGTGACCGTCGATATTGAGTGGTGTCCTCCTTCTTGGGGTCTTCGTCCTTTTGTGGAATGGACTCTTGGTTTTCAGCACGTGGTTGTGCCCGGTTTGAGAGATTCTTCCTTTTACCAGCCAGAGCGGGTTCTGCGGCAGTTTGGTCGCCAACAGACAATTCCTTTTCCGAGGGATGGAATGCTTCGTCCAGTTGCTTACATGGGTCCTGACTTCTCGAGTGAGCTTCAATCGGCTTGGGGAGATGACCGCAATCGTTGGGCTTTCGCTCCTCTGCATCGGGGGAGTGTCTTCCTTCCCGAGAGCTACTTGGATTATTTATTTGGCACCCTTTACCGTGGCATCACTTGGGTTGATGTGCTTCGTGCCGAGTTGTTGGGACAGGGTTTTGAGCCTAGCAGCACTTTGAGATATAGAGAGGCTGCTGTTGATTCGAGTAACATTCTCGCTGACCCTTTCGGTACTCCTTTGGATGACTTTTATTCTAGGAGACGTGCTGCAGCACAGAAGGTTTCGGTGCGTATTAGTGCTCCTTCGTTACCCAAGAAGAAAAGGATTGAGAGACGATCGGGCGGTCCTTTGAAAGCTAAGAGAAAATTGGATTTTTCTTAGTACCCTAAGAGATTGCAATTAGACCACTTTGTTTTAGGATTTAATATTTTGATGTCTTTTGTTGCTCAATAAATCCGTTGTAATGGTTTGAATAATTCATTGAATGAATAAAAATTGCATTTTGTTATTTGAAGTGAATTGGGTATTTTTGATATGTTTTAGACCGCACCCGAAGGTTGCCTACGTTCCTCCAGTTGGGAGGCTCAGGTCTTCGTAGTTCAAACAAACAAAGACCATTTTTTTTTTTTTTTTTTTTTGTGCACCCTGTTTTTTGCCTAGACCGCCCTTGCGGGTTTTCAATCTAGCGGGCTTCTTTTTTGCACGTGCTCTAATTTTTGCCTAGGCCGCCCTTGCGGGTTTTCAACCTAGCGAGCGATTTTTTTTTTTTTTTTTTTTTTTTTAATGGTCTTTGTTTATTAAGCGTAGAACCTCTTGAGCTTGTCGAGGTTGACCTCCTTTGGCAGCTGGTCACCATCTAAATCCACGAGCCGGACTGCACCACCGCTTAGTATCTTTTTGACCACGTACGGACCGATCCATCGGGGTCCCCATTTCCCCAGGGGATTCATGGCATTAGGAGGATGTTGTCTTAAGACCAAATCTCCCACATTGATGTTTCGAGGCTTCACTTTTTTGTTGAAAGCTCTTGCCATCCTTTGCTGATATGCTCTCGTGCGTTCGAGTGCCCTTAACCTTTTCTCGTCGAGTAAGGCTAGCTGTTCGTATCGACTCTGCATCCAGTTGACCTCGTTGACTTGATTCTCGAGGAGGACCCGTAGAGATGGGACTTCAAGTTCGATAGGGAGTACGGCTTCAGAACCATAGACCAATGCATAAGGAGTTTCTCCTGTTGCGGATCGTATCGATGTGCGGTAGCCCCACAATGCTAATGGTAGCTTCTCGGGCCAATCCCTTCCTGTTGAGGCCATTTCTTGACGATGGTCTCGATGGTCTTATTTGCTGCTTCGACTGCGCCATTTGCTTGGGGCCGGTAAGGAGATGACTTGTGCTTGGTGATCTTGTATTCTACCAAAAGTGCATCCATTTCCTTCTCGAAGTGAGAGCCGTTGTCGGAAATGATTTCATGAGGCACGCCGTATCGGCACATGATATTAATCTTTACAAATTCGGCCACTTTCTTGGCGTTGAGGGTTCGATAGGCTTGTGCTTCGACCCACTTTGTGAAGTAGTCGACTGCCACTAGGACGAATGACTGCCCATTGCTCCCGGCAGGATGAACTTTACCGATGATGTCTATCCCCCAACAAGAGAAAGGCCAAGGTGTGACCATGTTGTAAAGTTGTGAGGGTGGAGCATGTTGCAGATTAGCGTGGAATTGGCACTTGGCACACCTTTTGACTTTCTCGATACAGTCTCGTTCCATAGTGCTCCAATAGTAACCAATGCGAAGTATCTTCTTGACTAGCATAAACCCATTCATGTGGGGTCCACATTCTCCTTCGTGCACTTCACACATTATCTCTTGAGCTTCGGTCTCATTGGCGCATAAGAGATTGATCCCGTCGTGGTGCCTTTTATAGACTCGGTCTCCAATCAGTACATACCGAGAGGCTAACCTTTGCAGAGCTGCTTGAGACTTCTTATTGATGTTCTCGGATAAGTGCCGTCTTTGAGGAAGTTCATGATATCTGAATACCACGGAGAGTTTGTTTGAACCTCGTTGATCTCGATACTCATGCAATATGCCGGACTGTTCCTTCGAGCAATTTTGAAAGGCTTCACCATTTTTCCTTTGGGCATTTCAACTAATGAAGCTATAGTGGCCAGTGCATCGGCGAAGCGATTCTTATCCCTTGGCAGGTAGTTGAAAGTGATCTCTTGGAATTGTTCAACCAGTTCTTCAAGGTGCTGACCATACTGTTGGAGAGTCGGGTCTTGGGTTCGCCATTTACCCGATTGCTGATTGATAAGAAGCAAAGAGTCGCCGAACACTTCTAGTTCCGTGACGTTTCTTTCGAGAGCTGCTTCGAGCCCTGCTATGCATGCTTCGTACTCGGCAATGTTGTTGGTAGCTTCGAATTCCAGGCGTATGGCAATGGGAGTGTAGATGTCTTTTGGATCGACAAGCAATACCCCTATACCAAAACCGTGTTTATTGGCGGCGCCATCGAAAAAAAGTTGCCACTTGTCTTCCTCGGTTGTGGTACAAATTAAATGCTCGTCGGGGAACTGTACATCTTCCCCCTTCACTTCGTCACACGGGAATTCGGCAAGCTGGTCACTGAACACTTTCCCCCTGACGGATTTTAGTGTGACGTAAGTGATATCGTAGCCGGCGAGCATGAAGTACCATTTGGCTATTCTTGTTGACATGAAAGGCTTCTCGAAGATGTAGCGGAGCGGGTCCACCTTTGCTACTAGCTTGATCGGAAAAGCTTCCATATAGTGTTTGAGCTTTTGAGTGACCCAAACCAATGCTGCACATGACTTCTCTAGGACAGAGTAGTTCTTTTCGCCTCCTTGGAATCGGCGACTGACAAAATAAATGGCGTTCTCCTTTGTGGACTCTCGTTGCTCTTGTGCTAACATAGCCCCTAGGGCTTCATCATTGACAGTGAGATAAAGCAACAGAGGTTTCTCCTTGTGTGGCGGAACTAGAACAGGAGGGCACGTTAAATAATGCTTCACTTGCTCGAAGGCTTCTTGGCACGCGTCGGTCCATTCTAGAGCCACATTCTTCTTGAGTAACTTGAAGATTGGCTCGCACATGGAAGTGAGTTGGTGCACAAACCGACTGATGTATTGTAGTCTGCCTATGAAACCTTTAATCTCTTTCTGCGTCTTGGAGGAGGCATGTCAATGATTGCCTTGATTTTGGAGGGGTCTACTTCGATTCCCCTTTCAGTGACCATATAACCAAGAACTTTGCCTCGGATAACCCCGAATGTGCACTTTGCAGGGTTGAGCCTCATCTTGTGTTGACGAAGCCTTTCGAAGAACTTGCGGAGATCGATCAAATGTTGACCATCGGTCCTTTGGAGTGAATGATCATGTCGTCCACATAGACCTCGATTTCTTTGTGAATCATATCGTGGAACAAGTCCGTCACGGCTCTTTGGTAGGAAGCCCCAGCGTTTCTTAACCCAAACGGCATGACTGTGTAGCAGAAGGTCCCCCACGGTGTTGTGAAGGCTGTCTTATGTTGATCTTCCTCGGCCATGAGAATCTGATTGTACCCAGCGAACCCATCCACAAATGAGCGAACCTCGTAGGCAGCAGTGGAGTCGACTAGCATGTCGATATTAGGGAGTGGAAAATCATCTTTTGGGGAAGCTTTGTTTAAATCCCAGAAGTCTACACAAACTCGGACCTTGCCGTTCGCCTTCCTGACTGTCACAATGTTGGCTAACCATGTCGGATACTCGATAACCTTGATGAAACCCACGCTGAGGAGCTTCTCAATCTCTTCTTTGACCTGCAGAGACCATTCTGGCTTGATCTTCCTGAGCTTCTGCTTTACTGGCCTGGCATCTTCTCTGATCGGAATCCTGTGCTCCGCTACCTTTCTGTCTAAACCCGGCATGTCTTTGTATGACCATGCGAACACATCCACGAACTCCCGTAGTAATGCAGTCAATCCGTATCTGTCGTCTCCCTTGAAGAAGCTTCCAATCTTGGTTTCTTTTGGCTCTTCTTCGGTACCCAGATTAACAACCTGCAATTCTTCGTCATCCTTTGGACCATTCTCGCCACGACTACGGACTTGTTGAGCGAGTTCATTTAAGTATGTTGTGTTTTCGTGGTCTATTTCATCATAATTTGAATCGTTATTAACTTGTTCGTTAAGTTCATTATTAGTTAATTCATCATTTATGATGTTTGCAATCTCAGGGTACTCAGAAATATCAAATTTTTCATTAGCAAAGAAAGGAAACACACGCTCGGCTATGGCCTCTAAATCCTCTTGGGTGAGGGTATTAGAGACACTCTCGGACTCGAAAGTAAGTGTAAGCTGCTCTTCTTTGTTGCTGTGCGGGGTATGCAACCCATTTCTTGGACTAAGAATTCCTCGGATACCACAGGTCCTTTTGTTGAATACCAATTGATGATCGGCTCGGAGCTTGGCGGGATCTCACTGATGGTCTCGTTCATGATGACGGTGTCATGGATGGCGTTGACTTGGCATTCATTCATTACGGTAAGCTCTTCGAACATGGAGGCTAAATCTGTCAGTTCTTCCCCCACGGTGATTTCTGTCTCGGACTCTATAGTCACCTTCCTTCCCCACCATTCACGGGGCGACATGGGAGTTGGTTCCCTTTCGGATTTCTGGATCTCACAATCGGAGAAGATTTCGAGGCCAGGCTTTATGACACCTTTATTGTTAACCCACGGCTCGGGAAAGATCATGTATGGAATGTCTTCCCCCTGGCGGACAAAATATCCATTCAACGTCTTGCGGTAAGGCCTTAGGTTAGGGAATTCATACCGACGGCCTTCTTTACGAGCTCGGGCCTTTTCGCTCTTGATTGCTTGTTCTTGCTTCAAGTCTTCTTCGGAAGGCTCGTACCCCAAACCGAATGTGTTCTTGACAAATGGGACTTGCACGGGTTGTAGGATTCCTTGCTGATATTTCCCTAAGCCTAAACCAGGGAAGTAGTCCATATCCCTCATCATGCGGAGTACTTTTTGATTGCTGGGGGTCCATGATCCATTCCCCCCTTCTTTGTCAATGGCGTTGATTGAGACGCCGGAGAGAGTGGAGTCTGGTAGACCGTGCTGAACTTGGTGGACGGGCTCACCTTTTCTGTGGATAGTAATGTTTTCAGCCATTACGGTCACTATTTCATCACCATTTCGGATCTTGACACATTGGTGGAGAGTTGACGGTACGGCATTAGCATTATGAATCCATGGTCGACCCAACAGTAAGTTGAACGAGGCCGGGATATCAAGCACTTGGAATGGAACGGACATGACCATGCTTCCAAACTCAATGTCAATTTCGATCATACCCATGACTGTACGGGCGGTGCTGTCATAACCTCGGATTACTTGAGTAGAGGGCTTTAAATCAGAATCCTTAAGCCCCAGTATGCCCATGATTCTACCAGGCATGAGATTGAGCGCGGAACCACCGTCCACTAAGACTCTTGAGACGGGCCTCCCCCTTGCTCGTACCTTGAGGTAAATAGCTTCGTTGTGGTCGGAACCAAACGGTGGAAGGTCCATATCGGCAAAGGTGATGACGTTGCCAAAGTGAATGTGACCAATCATTGCTGTGAGGTCCTCGGGAGTAGTATCGGGAGAAACTGATGTATCATCGAGATTGCGGATGACAAGATCTCGATGTTTCTTTGAGGATGCAATGAGGTCCCAAATAGAGATGTTGGCTTGAGTTTTCTTGAGTTGGACAAGTAGAGGATCTTCGGGAGTGTTGTGAGCTTGCGGCCTTTGAGAAGAGGAGCTCGGTGCGGAAGTGGAAGGGTTGCTTGCTATGACTCGACCGGATCGAGTTAGCATATTGACGTTCCCATCTTGCTTCTTTTTCCTATTCTCTAGTACTTCCCTCATTACCTCATCATAAGTCACTACATAACAAGAATTGTCAATTTTATTCATAACATTGGGGCCCCCATTCACAATTGGGATTGAATGGGTGGTCCCCTCAAGTTCTCCTATCTCTATTACATTGACGTGCTCGTCATTAGTCACTACAAATTCTTTCTTATCTATGAGATCTTGAATGACATTGCGGAGAACGAAGCATTCCTCGGTGGTGTGGCCACTATATTGGTGGTAGCCACAATATTTGTGGTGAGCATGATTGTCGTGGATCGTCTTGGGTTGGTACCCTTGCACGGGTGTGACTTGACCCTTTGCCTTGAGGACCTCGAACACTTCGGTTTGAGTCATGCCTTGGAGAGGCGTGTACACACGGTCACTTCGGGGCCTTTTCCCTTGAGGTGGAGGAACCTTTTTGTAATTCCCCTTGTCAATAGTGACGGCGTTGACCGAGGCCTCTTTTGTGGAGTTGGAAGCGGCCTTGTAGCGGTAAGTAGGAGTGGTCTTCTTAATCTCCTTGAGCAAGTCATCCATGCGTACCCCCGCCTCATATTTGGGAGAAGTCGGAGTAGCAAGCCCCACTTAGGTGGGTGCGGAGATCAATCTTGAGACACTTGAGAAATATGTCCATTTGCTCTTTTGTGTTCGGCCTCTCAACAATTTCAGAGAGTTTGTCATTCCATCTCCTTGTGAAGTCGATGAAGGACTCATTGTCTCGTTGAGTAGTGTTCTCTAGCTCTTTCCTTGTGGGCCGGTGAGTGGTGTTGCCTTGGTATTGGTTCTTGAAGGCAAGCATGGCGGAGTCCCAATCAAGACGGACAGTGAGCGGGAGAGTAGCATACCAATCTTTTGCCGCCCCCTCGAGAGTGAGAGGAAAGCATTGAGCCATCACCTTGGTGGAGACCTTCTTTGGAACCATTGCCCAAATATAAGTCTCGATGTGAGCCATAGGACAAGAGTTGCCCTTGAATTTGCTTATGTCGGGCATCTTGAACTTATCGGGAAGAGCGGCCATAGTACTCATGAGGATGGATGATTGATAAAGGCTTGTGTCGGAGCCTTTCCCCATGTTGAGCCCATTGAATTTTTGGTCGATGTAGGCCATGATAGAATCCACCATTTTGGGCTCGTTGTTCTCGGAACTCGGTTCCCCCATTTTCTTGGTGCGAGTGCTGACATAACGGACTTTTGAACAAACCCTCGGTCCATTCGGATTCATCATCATTGTTCTTGTTCTTTCCCTTGGCAAGGTTGGTGAGCTTTTCTTTCATTAGCTCCATTTCGGCCTCGTGGGCCTCCCTTTGGCTGTCGAGGTGGGATTGCCAAATGTCATCTTTGCTTTGTGCCTCCTTGTTAAGGGTGGAGACTTGCTCTTGGAGGAGTTGGACCATAGTTGAGAGCTGTTCGAGAGACATGGTGTTGCTGCTGCCGGTCATGGTTGATGTTGGAGCTGTTGGAGTGATCTCTTCACGGACTAACCGATTTGCTGAATCCCGGTAGACTTTGTAAGTACCAATTGAACCTATATTGCAGAAGAGGCCCTTGTCAGTCTTGAGTAACACTTGCGGTCCATGAAGAGGCTTAGAGCACACAGTTGGGCACACGACTCGAACCACATAAGAAAAGACTCTTTTTTTTTTTTTATAAGTCGGAGGGAATGAATCCCTTTTGGGGTTTCTAAGAAAATAATGGAATCGTCACACTAGTATATAGACCATCTCGCGGTCCCATATACTCATCGGATTCCATCACGCTTGTGAATCCTACATGTATCGGGATTAGACTAAATTAATGTAGTAAACATACATGCGGGGACGGATTTTTATTTTCGTCCAAAATAACCACTTTTGGGGACGGATTTTTATTGCGTCCCTTTCAACAAGTTGGCATGTATGATTTGAAGACATTAGTTTAGGGAAATCTCGGTACATGGAAACCGACTTGAGTCACGGAGTGTTAGACCCTAACTAGAATTGTGTGGTTTGTGCTCGGCTTGAATATGAGGCTCAAAGGTCACCCCCGGCATGTAGTCTTGAACTACGCCACGGGCTGAGGTTTACCGCTTCGAAAGAGCCAAGGTCTGGTGGAGCTTGAAACTTTCTAGGACGGGCCTCGACGGGTTTGGGGTTGGACTTGTGCGACTCGATAGTGAGCAGTTCATAGGAATATGTGCATGTAGTGTGAGGTCTAACAAGTGACAAAATTTTTATTTTTATTTTTTTATTTTTGAAAAGAAAGAAAAAACACACAAAACACATAAGCACATAAAATTACAACTCCCGAGTCACCCGTGTGACCGGTAAATAAAACACAAAATTAAAACAGTCCGAGGGTTCAATTCTGTTCTGATGCAGGCAACTGTGCCCACACCCCACTGTACTGCTCAGTCACTGAAACCTGTTTCTGTTCTGGGAATCAACCCAGAAGCGTGCGCCTCTGAGTGCTGAAGTGAGACGCGCGCGCATGGCGCAATGCTTATGGGAGGCGCGCGCTTCTGGAGTACACCTGTCAGAATGTCAGACCTTGGACTCAGGGGATTGCCCTGGTCCCATGTTCATATTGTAACCCCTGCAGAAGTGATTAGTGCAGAATAACAGAAGAAGAAGATGAAGAACATGAAGAAGTGGGCGATTCTGGTTCTTGATGCGGGATGCGCGCGCCTTAGGCTTAAAAGGCCAGACGCGCGCGCCTCCCCCATCAGGAAACAGAATGCCCAGAAAAGATGTAGATTTCGATCAGAATGCAAGTTTAACCCTCAAACGTCCCCAGCAGAGTCGCCACTGTAGATACCCCGGGGAACCACGGCTTGGCTAGAGCGGTGAATTATCCTAGGATGTCTAACTTGTTTTAGAGTCGCCACCTATGTTTTGAGGAACATAAGAAAAACCTATTGATTGTAGCCTAAATTTGATCACGAAAACAGAGATTCTTTGTTTTGAGGTTCGGGGGTTAGATTACGAGATGGGAAGTACCGAAACACCCATCTCGCCCAACTAAAGTTGGTCTTGCTTGATCAAAATCTACATGAATGATAACGTTCTTCTTCTTCTTCTTTAAGTTATAAAAATGGGGGTTTAAAATAGGATTTGGAATGTAGGAGATAACTCCTTAACCAACCTCAATGAGATGAGGTGATCACTAGAGTCATGTCCCAAAATGATTTGGGTGATTGCACATTTGATTAAATAAAAAGAGAGAGAGGAGATGAAGTAGAAAAGAAAGGAAAAGATGAACTTTTACCTACAATTTGGAGAACTTCAAATATTGCTTGGAGAGATCCTTGGAGAACCTTTAGAAAGTGATTTTGGTACAGTTTTTGTAAGTTCAATTTTCGGTCTAAGTTTTCGATCCTTGAAAATGGAGGTAAAGAGAGGTTTTTATAGGTGAAAGAGGGGTGTTTTGGTGCCAAAACTCAGTCACCAAGAAATCCTTCCCGGGCAAAATCCTGTAAATTGAGCAAGGGAGGGAATCCTGGCCAGAAATCTGTAACTGACGCCCAGAGGCGCGCGCTTCCTGCTTTGGGGGCGGGAGGCGCGCGCGCCTGGCTCCTCCTGTCGGAGGCGCGCGACTCAGAGAAGGCAATTTTGACAGAATGGACTAGAAAGTCAGCCCTGTCATTCAGTTTAGTCCCTGGACTTAACGAAGTCAGTCAGGAACTTAACGGAAGTGACAGGAACTCACGAGGAACACTTAAAATGGGGAGAAACGCAAAATCAAATGTGCAATCGGGGCGAGAGGTCTTAGGCGGGGTGTCTACACATGTAAGTAAGCTTCATGTTGGACCGATCGAATTCCACATCTCTGAAAATCTCGAACCCTTTCTGCAACTTCCCGGTGTGGTCAATCCATGGCTCGGCGAACTCGAAACACGAAAACTCCTCGCCTTCCCTGACAAAGTAGCTATTCAGGGACAGGCGGTATGGCCGCATTTCAGGCTTTTTGTAGGGAAGCTTCATCTTTTTAAGCAAATCCATCCTTTGTTGCTCCATCTTGTCTTCAGGAGTAAGGGTGTATCCTAGACCGAACAGCCCTCGATGATCAACCTCTTCAACCAATTCTGTGGGGCCTTGCAAGTTCTTACCTAGCCCCAGCCCCGGTATGAAGCCCATGTTTCGTAGCATCCTCACAATAGGTGACACTTTATCCATTGTTTTGGTGAGGTCGATGGTACAGATCTGTGCTTGAGCGACTATTTCGAAGCCATTGAAGAGTCGGCTCTCTTCCCCATGCTGAATCTGTAAGACAGGAACGCCCCTGGTGTCCGTCCCTTGGGCAGTTACGAGATCACTGTAGATAATGGTCACTTCATTACCAGATTAAAACTTCACACACTGGTGCAGGGAAGATGGGACAGCGCCCGACTGATGTAACCATGGCCGGCCAAGGAGAAGTGAGAAGGTTGCGGGGATGTCTATGGCGTGGAATTCGGTTGGCAGGATCTTTGTTCCGATGGTAATGGGCAAGGTGGCTTCGCCTATCACGGCGCGGCATGTAGAGTCATAAGCTTTGATGGTTTGCTTGGATGGGCTTAAATCAACACCATGAACGCCAACCACATCCATCATCCTTGAAGGCAGGATATTAATAGCAGAACCATTATCAATGAATACACGGGGAATTTTCTTGCCATTTACCTCGACAGTGATGTATAAAGGCTCATTATGATCAACTCCGAACACTGGCTTGTCTAGCTCCGAGAAAGTGATGATGTTTCCATAGTGGATATTACCAATCATGTGGGTGACGTCCTCCGGGGTAATAGTGGATGGTACCATGGTGGCGGCGAGGTTTTTCTCGAGCATGAGGCGATGGGCTAGGGAGGAGGTGAGTAGGGACCAGAGCGAGATGTGGGCTTGGTTTGTTTGAGTTGAGTGAGGATAGGGTCTTCTTTGTCTAGGTCGGCTTGCTCGGGTTCCTTCCCAAAGATTTTCTTTGCACCCTTTGGGTCGGATTGGTACACTTGACCGGATCTCGTAAGGAGACAAACTTCTGCACGTAGCTCCTCCAAAGACAATGGCGTGTCATGACAAGGGGGAGAAACTTCGGTCTTTTCGGCCTCCTCGAAGATTTCGGCCCAAGAAAGAGGTTGAGAGGGTTTGGGACTCTCTTCCTCTAGAGATTCGACTTCACTCACTAGTTCTTCTAAAGACAATAAGTAGCAAGAAGGTTCTTTATTATTAGTCATTGAAATACAACCCATCTCATCACAGTCCGCCACAACAGGCTCGGCCGGATCAGTGATCTCACTAAGTTCTACCATGAGTACATTGCTAGCTACATAATCTCTAGGGTCTTCGATAACTCCCTTGTGGATGAGCTCTTGCACGGATTTCTTGAGTTCAAAGCATTCTTCGGTAGTGTGACCGGCGCACTTGTGGTAGTGGCAAAACTTTGACAAATCGCAACCAAGGCGAGGGAGGTGTCCTTCTGAGAATTTCTAACGTCACCAATGCCATGAAGATATCCACCATCGTGAGCCCTATCTTGTCAAAGGCATCCATGAGCTCTAGGATACTGATCTCGCATGTTTCCACCATATTCACCCCACCCCCATTGTTAGGAAGAGGGTTATTCACCACATTAGGACCCTTCGGCTTCTCAATCTTCTTGTCATTGATCAACCCTTGAACTACGCATTTCAGTTGAATACAACTATCCGTTGTGTGCCCGATGTGCTTGTGATACTTGCAGAACTTGGAGGCGTCCAAATCAGTTCTGAGGTAGGCGGGTTGGTAATTCTCTAAAGGCTTGATAAGACCTCTCTTGACTAACACGTCAAAGACCTTCCCCATAGGCATACCAAAATCATCAAAATGCTCCCTCTGTTGTGGAGCCCCATTCCTTGTTACGGCTTGGACATCTAGCGGGACCTCTTTCTGGACCATATTCACTTGGCCGACGGCCTCCTTTCCACCCCTAGGAGGCGCAGGCGCAGTAGGAGCCTTGTAGCGGAAGGAGTTATTGTTGTTGGTCTTTGGAATTTCCTTTGGCGGCACAATCCCAGTGAACCCTGCTTTGTACCTTACTCCGGCGTCAACCATTTCCCGCAAGTCAGGGAAATAACCATTACCTATAGCTGCTTTCATCTCCGGTAGCAAGCATTTATAGAAAATCTGCTTCTGTTCCTTCGCTTTTGGTGGGTATTGGACCTCGCACAGCCGATGGTTCCACCTTGTAGAAATCATAAATGGCCTCGCCAGGTTTCTGCATAGTGTTCTCAAGGTCGGTTCGATTCACATGCCAATCCAAGTTGGCTTGATACTTCTCACAGAAAATGGCACTGATTTGATCCCATGTTTGCCTTTCGCTTGGTTCTAGCCCCAAGAACCAATGCAGAGCGATACCATCCAACGTGCTAGGGAATACACGAGCCATTTGTTCGTTGGTGCAGTCACGAGCCCTCATGGCCAACACATAACTATCCAAATGAGTCTTAGGACACGAGTCACCATGAAACATTGCCACTTTAGGCATCTTGAAATCTTTGGGGAGAGCCCCCACTTGGCTAGGGTTGATTATCTTGGTAGTCGGTGCACTTTGCTTATCCACGGTCTCGATCAACTTGCGCATTTGCTCTTGCATGGCCGTGACCACAGGGTGATTGGAGATGTCGGGTATAGATTCTGACAGAATGACGGTAGGAGTAGTGGAAGTAGTAGCAGCGGCCATCCCAATACTCAGAGGCAATGAGGGTGCGGGTAGTTTGCTAGCAGAGAGGTAGCCACCAAGCAGTTCGAGGGAAGGTTCATAGACAGCCTTGTTCTTGCTCATGGTAGTGAAACCTTGTTGGGTGTAGAGAGAAGGAGGTGGAACATTGCGGTAGCTTGGGAATGGGAAGGCAGTGGCATTGGTGTTGGGGGGACAGTTGGTATTGACCTCTTCATCCTCGACATAAATGAAATTCTCACCATCGGGCACCAGTTTAGTTCTCTTTTGTTGAATGTGACCCTTCAACTGTTGGTTCTGGTCTTCCAACATCTTGTTGCTTTCTTCGAGATTCTTGATCTTGGCTTCGAGACCGGCGAGGAAATTCTGGAGGCTTGGGGGAATACCATTGAGAGTGGCCTCAGTGTTGAGCTCGGCGGCACCAGTGGGAGGAGCAGAGGCTGAAGCTGAAGCGGGAGTTGACATTGTTGATGACGAGACTGAGAACGTGGACGGAGTAGAAGCTTCACGTTGTAGTCGACCACCCGAACGGATCCAAACTTGCTTTGCTGAAAGGTTGAAGGGCAATGAAGCTTTAGGAGAGGGGGAAGGCTCATGCAAAGTATATTTTAATTTACAAAAACATACATTATTTACATCCTAATTGGTTGGGAGGGATACCCCTTTTCGCAACTAGTTAGAGGACTATGATCAGTGGAGGCCATCACTACGTCTATAGACCCCTCGTTTTTCACCTGCATTGCACACCCCCAAACGGACAATTTGGGCGATGGTCCTATAGGGCAAGCGGCTTCCACCAACCATCGGATCCTACGACTAACCCTTCCTTAAAGGCATTTAACGTGATGTCTATGTTGCATCCTACGCAAGTTAACGATGAGCGGAGATCTTGACAACAAACACTCATCTCACCATGGCACGTCCCTTGTAGGGAAATCACTTTTTTTGTGCACTTTCTCTCAAAGATCTCGATTCATCATTGACTTGGGGATGACTCGATATAGACAACACGTTAATTGACTATTAAGAAAAAACTAGCCAAACCAACCGGTCAAAACCTAGGTGTGTTACCTATACTAGTGTGGGTTGACACGGGTTAGGTAAAAGGTTCCCACCGTATACGGTGAGTGGAATAGACGAGTGACTCGAAAAGAGTGCGGCAGTAGCTCACAAATTCCTGCACATCGAATACTCCGGGTAATGGGGACCTGTGCAGTGCTGACACGGACTAGTGGTAGTGTGTGGCAAGAAACTAATTCTTTTTAAGGAGAAAAGAGAGAAGTTTTGAATGTTTGAATGATGCTATACAATGCAATGCACGAGAAGGAACATAATGTACAAGGGAGCATAGCAGAGTTTTGTTTGACCCTAATACTAAGGCGAAAATAACAAAGGTACAAGGATACAAGGTATATATAAAGTACAAGTATCAACAAAGTACAAGTATTAACATTGCGGGGTGCACGGGTGCATGTGTAAACATGGCAAGTATGTGAGGTGCATGTATAAACATGGCAAGTGTGTGCATGTGTAAACATGGCAAGTGTGTGTAGGGTGCTGGCAGGTGTGTGCATGTGTAAACATGGCAGGTGTGTGCATGTGTAAACATGGCAAGCATCATGATGTAAATGAAAGTTATACCCACTAAGTTTGAAAAAGTTTCAAAGCAGTCCCCAGCAGAGTCGCCACTGTGAATACCCCTTTCCGATGAAGCGATGCATGGGGAAGTATCTTGTGATTATTTTTATTTACAAAGGGAATACTCTTAACGACATTAAAATTATGAGAGTCGCCACGCCGTTTTAATTAAAGCCAAAACATTGAAAAAAGCATTTTTAGTGGGTTCGGGGGTCAAATTACAACAAGAGAAGAATATTTGAACGTTATCACTCCTATTGCCCGAATTGATAGGTCTTTCTATCATGATGAATGTGTTAGTAGTGTGTTAGTGATTTAGACCGGATCCGAAGATTGCCTACGTTCCTCTCAATGTGAGAAGCTCAGGTCAGCGTAGTTCGCAGAGAATTAGAATAGGCAGAAGAATCGGGATCATGCATAATGAGGGGGGAATTACCTAAAGATTAGGGTTTAGAAGTAGTTCCTAGATCATCCTCGGGTTGATGAACCCTCGATCATCATCGGCTATGAAATAACATGTGATTATGAAGATCGCAACCCTAAATATAGCATAAATGAGGTTTTAATCTATGAACACGAAGAACATGCGAAGAACATATTATGAACATATGAATGAACATGCAAGGAATATGAAGAAACTATGAATAAACATGTAAGAACATGAATATAAAAGATCTACATTAAAAATGATGCAAGAACACGAAGAAAAAGTTAGAAAACTTACCTATGTTGGCAAGAAATAAACCTTTGATCTCCTTGAGTGTTTGAATGCTTAATTAGGGAGAAAATTGTGTTTAAGAACTCCAAAACTCGGACTTAGAGCTCTCTAAATCGGGATCCCTAAACCAATAGCATGGGATTGGTTTATATAGTAAACTGAGGGGAAGATCTGATGGCTGAGATCATCCGGAGCAAAGTTGGCCGCCTGGCCATGCCTTAAGCCGGTGACAAGAGTGGCCGCGTGGCCAAGGTAGGTGGGCAGCAAGGCTGGCCGCGTGGCCAAGGATGCAGGCTGACATGATTTTCAAGCTAGGGTTTCTGCATGGTTTTAAAGAAACCATTTATTACCTATTTTGATAGATTTTGCCATAAATGAGGTATTTCGGGAATCCGGGACAAGTCTTTGCAAGGTTTCTAATTCCTATAAAGTCCTTGTATTTTTGGGAAAGTCCTAATAAACTCATTTTCAGGTCGGGTACTAACAAGATCACAAACTGTACGGTCGAAACTAAGCCAAAAGGCATCCACATTCCCATACTAAGATCAAGAAACCAAGTAACTTCTCTATACGGTCGAAACTAAGCCAAAAGGCATCCACATTCCCGTATAGATTGGTCACTTGTTTCAAGACCCTTTCATTGTCTCTTAATATCATAGATTACAACAATTCTAAACTCTTTAGAACTCTGATTTTTGCAATTACTCTGAATTCTTTACAGAAAACTGTTTCAGGAAACACGGTTTCGAAAACCAGCCGTCTGAAACCAGTTTCTGTTTCCAGATTCGAATTCTGTAAACAATTTATAGAACAATATGGACACCAGAAAATAGAGCAACATTCTGGAAAACAGGGCAGGCGCCGTACGGTAGCTCACTAGCCCTTTCCAGATTCCCAGAATTTTTCAGTTTTCAGAAATTCGATCAATCCCAATTTCATGTTCATACATAATCAGATTACAGAAACATGAAAAGACAGATTATGAATTTTAACCCATCTAATTCATATAATCAATAACCAATTTATTCCACATACAAATTAGATCAAGATCATCAATAAATATAATCCAATTTCAACATGATAATCTAAGCATGCGATCATACATATCAATCAAATTAATATTACAACCACATAATCCCATCATCAACTAGCATGCATATTTTATATCTCATATAAAATTCCATCACATAAATTCATCTTATCATGATCATACAAATTAAATAATCGCATTAAATAATTATATCATGATAATATTAGAATTATTGATCATCAACGAGGCTCTGATACCACTGTTGGGTTTCGTGCAATCATGCGCAGCGGAAGAATAACATGAAGAAACCCAATAGCCTAGATCCGTTAAGAGAAATAATTCATAATATGAAGATGAAATAAACTAACCCTTGTAGATCGATATGTGAAAACTTGGATTAAGACGCTAAGAGAAACACCCTCTACCGGTGATCCACACTTCGAACAGATTTCAAGAACACCTTCTTGAACTTGACTGCTATGCCTTCGGTTTGAAAAACTATGGTGAAGAACAATTCTTCAAAGCTCCTAATGATTATTGAAGTTTGATAATAGGGAATAATCAAACTCAACAACCTAAGAATATAATGTGTATTCTCTCTCTCCAAGAAAGAGATTGTGATTTGCAAAATCAATGCATAGGGAACAATTCCCGGTTGTCCACATTATATACAAGGGGTTTCCAAAACCCTTTAGGACTTAGGTATTCTTGTTCAATAAGAATTTCCAAAAATTAAACTGCCAGTCGGGGGGCAGCCGTATGGTGGCCAGCCAGCCGTACGGCTCCCCTTGCCAATTTCCTCGTTTTTCACTCCTTTTAATTATCCATTCTGTGTGTGTGACCCAATAGGATTATACTAAGTTGGCAACGAGTCCGAGCCATTCAAACCTCGTAAGTCATAAGAGGACTCTAGCAAGCCATTATGACTACCCAATTAGTATAACTTTGAAGTCCAAAGTTTCCTAAAATAGAACATAACCCAATCCTTTGTTACACGATGTCTATTGAACGTAACCCATGGTCAATGGTCAACTTACCTATGTTCAATGCTTTCTCGATCCCAAATGTATTGATAATACAAATGACATTGATCCAATCAATTCATTTAAACATGGCCATCTATTTCATCAATACCATTCATCGAGTGGCCAAAGCTTGACATCTCTCTTGACGAGGAACAAATCTCATCTTGGCTTATTACTCTTCCCTACATGATTCCGGTTACGCCAATCATATTATTTATAGCTACCCGGTTAAGGGTAACGTTTGAATATGTCAAACGTAATATTCATTATATGGAAGACTGTAATAACCTCAGGTCTAGAGATTCCAGTGATATAACTATATGAGACTTAATTATGACATTGTGACCATGACATAAATCTCATAGAGGTCAGTCCAGTATTTGTTCTCCAACAAATACCCATAAGTCTAATTGTATCGCATACATATAATTCATCATATGATTATCTATTAAACTTATACTAATAATTAATCATAATTATCAGGGATAGAGATTATTATAATAAACATGCAAAATATATAATAATCTAACATTAAATATCTTTATTAAAGCATAAGCAAATGATAACATTAATCGTTCAAATAACGTGCCTAGGGCATACACACCAACATGAAGATCGCATCCATGAACACGGACTTTGAGGTGCTAAAGTAAATACCCTATATCGGTATCCACACGTCGAACAGACTCAAGAACACCTTCTTGATTGATTGCTAGATCCAAGGCTTGATGAAGAAACGATTTCTTCGTAGGAATTATTTTGCTCTATGATTATTGAGTTTTGATGATTCTAATCTCAAAACTAATAATCCTACCTCTCTATATTTTATTGTTTTTAAAATAATGTGTTATGATTTCTAAAATCAATATTAGAGGCTGTCAAACCCAGCTATATATATTTATATGAGGGTTTGACCTAATTCTGCTCGGGCCGGGTTTCCTTATCAAACAAGAAAAACTGCAGAGTCTGGCCAGTTTACGGGGGAAGCCGTACGCCACCAACCCTGCCGTACGGTGCCAGTTCTTTTAATTCCCAGATTTTCAGCCTTTTTCCAATCTGTTCTATTGTGTGTGACCTAATAGGATTATACTAAGTTGGCAACGAGTCTGAACCATTCAGAACCCGTAAGTCATAAGCGGACTCTAGCAAGCCATTATGACTGTCGCGCCCCGTACTCGTGGTCCTACTTGGCCCCACGCTCGGGACACGAGTGGAAGACGTTATAAAACCTTTTAGAAATTTTTTTTCGAAATATACTTTTAGAAAGTGGAACAATAACATACTTGAAGTTCAAAGACTTCACTTAACTTGAAACAAAATTTTACAAACACTTTCACAGTGAAAGTACTTAGCCCGAAGGCTTATAAACTTTTAAACAAATGTACATACATCAACTTTTACCAAAATAGATGTAACCATAAGAAGTACGGGTACTCTACCCAAAGGGTTTACATTTATATAATGTAACCTTCACAAAACAAGTCCCATCTCTTACCAAACGAACGTCCTCCCGTTCCAAGTGTCCTATCCCCTGGACCCGCCTTTATCTAAAACAGTAAACAAATAAAGGGTGAGAATAAATCTCAGTAAGCTACTAAAATGCAACTACGTTACATGCTGATATGATGATCATAAAGAAACAATATCAACAAGTAAGCATATAGCATATAGCATATAACATCAACTCATATATCACTTGTATCACATTGCCCACACTCCGGTGGATACCAAGCCAAGGTTTACCCAATAACCATAAATGATGAGAATACCAACTGAGAAACCCATCAGAGAAAGCCATCTGAGCAGCATAAATAGCTGAAGCCGTCGGGATCCCGAAAACCAAACCATAACCAATAGAACCAAGTAACCAGAGAGGGAAATATGACACAAAGTCATAACCCAAATACTCACCAAAGGGAGCAATTCATCCCATCCAAGGCCAATCTGGACTGGGGAAACTAGAAGGCACAGTGGACACCTTATAGTGAACTTGGCTTGTGTGCCACTATAATTCTCCCACCGCCTGACTCACAAGCTCCAATGGAAAACCTTATTGTGGACTTACCTGTACCACTATAATTCTTCCATTGGCTGACTCCACAACAAGACCAGCTGGACTTTCACAAAAAGCACAGTAATGAATACTTGCTAAACAAAACCCAAGGCATTTAATCCAAGAAGGAATTAAGCCAAAAACATCACAAGATGGACACGAAAGATTTCTCATAAAGAGTCCATAATAAGGACATTTAGTCACAACCCAATCTTTTTCATCAACGACATAAAAGTCATACACATTCATGTTTAAGTCATAAGCCACCCCAAGGATCACAAAAAACTTGTCCTCTTATACCCCATATAACACAAACTATCAAACCTTGGAAACAGGGGGGGTGCGCACGCCTCACCCCGTAGGGTGCGCGCGCTTCCAAGGACCAGAACCTCACTATTTTTGGTTCACTTAAGGGTGCGCGCGCCTCACCCAAAAGGATGCGCACGCCTCCCTTCTCCAGTCAATTTTTGCCTAGGTTGGTAACAATGGGTGCGTGCACTTCCTTATATAGGGTGCGCGCGCCTCCTCCTATTTTAGGCCAAATCCCAGATTCTTCCTTAGTTCAATTTTTACTCCTTCCGTCCCACAAGCATAACATATATTCCACAACTTAATACACAACTTAGTACACAACATTGATACTTCATTAAGATTTCAATATAAGTTTCTAAGCCCTTTCCAAACTCAGCCAAACAAATTTCCATCTACTCCCTTTGTCCCAAAATTACAAGTATAGCAAATATTACCCAAATCACAAAATTAACAAGTAGGAGTATCATATATAGCATATATGACTATTTTAACATTTAAAGGGGAATTAGTAACTTACCTAGTTCCGGAAAAAGTATCGCTGAAATAAGTTTGGTTCGGCTAGAAATGACCTACTCGACGCCCTGATCATTTTTATATAATTAGTTTTAAAACGGGTAAGTAAATAAAAAGAATTAAATCGAAATGGTCGAACTTACCTTTTTCTCCTAACCCTAACTGATACGAGGGAAAGTTGCAGAAGAAATTATGCACACAGAGAAAGAAGAGAAAGGTAAAGTTTCTATAAATATCTCCTCCCATTTTGCAACTTGGTCACCCAACTTTCAAAGTTAACAATTAAGCCCCTGAACTTATATTTTCAACAAGGACCCTAAAGTTTCAACTTAATCATTTAACTCTTTTAATCATTATTATTACTAACTAAGTAAATAACACAAATAATCAAATATGATATGCAAATCATAAAATATGATGCAACGCATAAAATGCACATATAAGTCAAATAAAAATCCCCAAAAATATAAAATAAATAGGAACGGGTTTTGGGGTCTCTACAATGACTACCCAATTAGTATAACTTTGAAAGTCCAAAGTTACCTTATAGAACATATTAAAATTCCTTTGTCATGTGATATCATATTGGACATAAGTCATGGTCCACGTCAACTTACGTTGTCCAATGCTTTCTCGATCTCGAGTAGATTGATATGAGCAAATGACATTGAACACATCAATTCATTTGGGCATGGCCATGCACTATCATCAATCTCACTCATTGAGTGACCAAGCAGATATCACTCTTGAGAGAGGAATAAATCTCATCTTGTCTTATCATTCTTCCGAACAAGAATCCGATTATGCCAATCATAGCCTTTATAACCACCCGGTTAAGGGTAGCGCTTGAGTACATCAAACATAATGTTCATCATGTGGAAGTCAATGATAATCTCAGGTCTAAAGATTCAAATGGTATGACTATTATGAGATTTAATTATGACATTTGACCATGACATAAATCTCATAACCGATCTATCCAGTACCTTGTTCTCCATCAAGTACTCACAAGTTTAATCCGCATCCTATGCACCATAATCATCATATGATTATCCATTAAACTCATCCTAGCTCTTCATAAGTTCTAGAGACATTGATTATTATAATAAACATGCAAAAGAATATAATAATCGGGTTTATTATCTTTATAACAATGAAACTATGATGTAACGCATAGGCCTTTCTCAAGGGCCTAGGGCATAATATCCAACAGCGAACTGCAGGGCCTTCATCTTGATCTGCCAAAGAATAAAATACTATTTCTCCCATTGATCTTGTCGATCGATGATTCAAATCCTTGACCCATCTTCTTCTTTCTGCAGCGGAATACCCGGATCTTGTCCTAACCAATTTAGCTCTGATGCCACTTGTTAGAGCAAAATATACATAAGAACGATGGAAAGCGAAATAATCAAATACGAACACAAGAATTTACGTGGTTCACCAACTTGGCCACGTCCACGCGGAGGGAAAATATGTTACTATTCAATGACCAATTACAATAAACGATCTTCACTAATATAGTTGCACGAATTACTAAGTCTAATAATTTTGTCAACCTAAATCTAGATCTTAGATCTCTACTTGTATCTCTCAAAGATGACCGGCAAAAAATATGCTAGGGGAGGGGTTAGTATTTATAGGCATAAATACTAGAAACCCAAAAGGAGAAGGAATCATATTCCTTGTGTACAAAGTAATTGGAATCATATTTCTTGTGTACAAAGTAATTCTATTCTCATTAGGAAACGGCTTTCCTAATTCTTGAACAATTCCTTGTACCAATAAGAAACCTAATTAAACCAATAAACATTAATCCTTGTACCAAAATGATTTCATTTTATCAATTCAAGTCCCAATAATTACTCAACTTATCGCGGGCATATCCTTAACCAATAGACATTGATTCAAATGCATATTCACAACATATGTTGTTGTTTAAATATATGTATAGGACATAGAATTGCTTAATCCCAATCATAGCTAACACTTAGGATCCCCCAATTTTATTAGAACCTTTCTTAGGTACCCTTAGGATTCTTTGTGACCAGCACAGGTGTATAACAAACTTTTCATTCAAGGCAAACCAGCTAGAGGACATTAGAGAAGAAAATCGGCAAGCCATAATTCAAGTTGCCGATCAAGTTACTACTCAGTTCATAAAACAAGTTGCCATCGACATGACAATCAGCAAGGACAGTCTGGACTTTACTGGTAGCCAGGTTTCATCGTTCTACCTTAAAGTCAACTTTACCGATTGTCTTTGTCCTTTGTGTACTGTCTTATCTGAAAGTAGTTTAACTGCTCTGTCATGATTACTGCGCCGTCTAACACCGAGCTATTTTTAGCTCTACTCTATCTCTACTTGCTTTTTGCAGGTAACCGGTTGAGACAAAGGGGTCTTTACCCATCAGACTTTTCCAAGCATACGTGTACTTCAAATCCCCACCATTAATCCAAAAGATACTGCATTTAATGCTCCATAACTACCCAGCTGGAAATTCAAATTTCAAGCCTTCTTCTCCAAGACTCAAGACATTAACTCCTCCTATAAATAGAGGACTTAGAGCATTGAAGAAGGTTAGTGAAAATAGTGCATTGAAGAGAATTGATTGTTTAGAGCATTCATTAAAGCTCAAACATTCTGTCCAGATAATCATTTGAACATTTAAAAGGACATACACTTGTGCACAAACTCATCACATTGTCAATATTCCCGAACTAGATTATTATAAGGAATATAGTGATAAGTTTTTCACATACCCACCTGAATGAGATAAGTTCTCTTGAACTTGCCACTCAAAAATACTTGGTCAGTATTTGTATCACGATCCATTAGTGATCTCTAGAATTTAGTCTTTGTATCCGGCAAAGCCATGCTTGTAATAGACTAGGGATATCTAATAGTGCTCTTAACCCAAATCCAAGTTCTGACCAAACTTGGTAGAGGATGTAGCAGTATTTACACTGTAAACCTCTCCAAATCATTGTGTCCCCTGTTACTTACTTTGTCCTTGCCAGTTGGAACTCTATTACCGGCAGATCGTACTTGTTCTTACTGATTCATTGTAATTTCTATTTACCAATCTCTTGAAACTGCATTGAACTTTTGGAAATCACTTTGTGTTTAAACCAAGCTCTCAAAACCTTTTCATACTGATTTTGAGTGAGTTAAACTTATTCACATCTTCTCCGCTGCGCTTACTGATAATAGTTTGCAAACTGATTAGTGACTTTGCATTTATAAAGTGTTTATTTGAAAAAGTTTTAATTCGGCTATTCACCCCCCCCCCCTCTAGCCTATTTTCCTACCAATTGGGCCTAACAATTGGTATCAGAGCTTGGAATTTTGAAAGAAATTTCCAAGCTTTGCAGCTTGTTTGCCGATACCATGGCAGGAAAAATCATGCAGTCATTCAACATCACTACCATTCCGTTGTTGAATGTCAACGAGTTTGGTGTCTAGAAATCTCGTATGATAAAGTACTTGAACTCAATCGATGACCGGTTGATGAAGGTCATAGAAGGTGGTCCAATCATTCCCTTAAAAGTCTCAACCACCTATAGACCTATTCCCTCCACTCCACTGACACAACATGCTGATCGTGACACTAAACAAGAAACCCATGTTCAAATTGAGGAAACTCTGGTTGAAAAACCCAAAGAAGAATGGACTGAGGATGACAAACTTTCAGTTGCCCTAGATGGAAAAGCATGCCACATTATCTCTTGTGGTTTGGATAACAAGCAATACAAACTCATTGACTTGTACTCCACGGCTCAAGAATGCTGGAACAAGCTCCTTGCATACTTTGAAGGTGATGAGCAGGTGAAGGACAACAGACTCTACGATTGCATTGCTGAGTTTGAATCCTTCAAGAAACAAGATGGTGAATCACTCAGGAGTGCCTACGACAGATTTTGCGAGGTAAGTAATTTATGTGCTTCATTAGGTAAGGTTTATACTATGAAAGACCTAAATATTCATTTTCTAAGTTCTTTGGGAAATGAGTACCATAACAAGGTCACTGCTGTTAGAGAAGTGAGAGACTTAAACCAGACTTCTATTCAGAACCTTGTGTCTAGTCTATTTCTGTATGAGAGAGAACTGTAAAAACTTAACGTTCTCGATAAAAATTTCAAAAACTTGTCTCTATCAGCTCAGTCATAGATATCCTTCCCTTCAAACAAATTCCATCCTATAGATCCCTATCAAACACCCTGCAGTTCCAAAACCTCAGAAGTAACCTCAGACAAACCGATGGAAGAAGACGAATTTGCCGCCTTCGCCAGAAACTACAAAAGGTTTAAGGACTTCAAAAAGATGCAGAAAGGAAATTACCAGCAACAAAAGTCATTCACACTATCATTTCAAAAACCAGCAAGCTACAACAAACCCTCTACAAGTGCTACCGACGGAAAGAACAACAAAGGTGACTTGATCTATTTTAATTGCAAAAAACCTGGTCACTTTGCTTCTAAATGTCCTCAACCAAAATATGAGTATGTGAGGAAGTCATTCAGAAAGAGACATCCTAAGTCTCGAAGCTTTGTTGCCAATGAAAGCACAGAAAAGGCCTTGCCGGTTTGGTGTGAAACTGACTCAGATGAGGATGCCGATGAAGATGAAGATGCTGATGTAAGTTTTGTTGCCCTAGACTTGGAAGATGCTGATATATCATCATTGCTGACTCCAATCTACCGAGATCTATCTCCTCCTAGAACTCCAATTAACGAAGAAGCTGTTGGAAGACCTCCACCACACTTCAAAGAAATAAGTGTCAAAGCAGAAAAGCCAAATGGAAACAAAGTTCATCAAGTGGGAACCTCACTCTATGGCCAGTGTAACTCTTCTCACTTCACTGCCATCAAACCAAAATCCTTACCGATGACAAGAAAGTTCTCATTTACTGAACATCCTAGCATTGCCAAAAACCTTTCAAAACCCATCTCTTCCCTACCTAACTTCTCTCCTGAATCCATTTCCTCTATTCCAAAAATTTTAGCCGACCCTTTTCCTGAAATATCTAAAGCTGAAATGATAGAGACAATGGATAAACTTTTTATTGATCATGAGAAGCTGAGTAGCGTTCATAAAGTGATAGCTGCTGATTTCAAAAGAATTTTTGCAGAGAATGACTTGCTTATGTCTGAACTTAAAGTTTTCAAAGGACATGAGATTGAGTCTGTTCTTCTAAGGAAAGAAAACCTAGATCTCAAAAGCCAAGTAGCAGTATTGATAGCTCAGATCGAAGATCTAGTGTTAAGAAACAATCATCTCTCAAGTATTATTGATTCTTACACAAAATCTAGAGCTGTTGTTAATACAATACTTTCGACCCAAATGTCATATAAGGACCAATCTGGGTTAGGTTTTATTTCCAGCAGCAGTAGCTCTACCGAAACTTGTGGGACCGAGAAAAGGAATGAGAAAGTTGAATGTAGTTCTGTTAACTCAGGGCATGTGGATGCTAAGCCAATATACAGCGCTGTGGCTATGAAGTATCCTAAGAACCCGAACAAAAGGAAAGATAAGCACAAACAAAGTTATGTTAAGGTTACTGATACCGAGTCTGCTGATAATGGTATTCTTGGTGAATACATCAGCAGAGCAAGTGCTGCCGGTCTAACCACCTCTGCTGCCGATAGACAAGTACCTAAAAAGGTGACTGCCAAAGGTAAACAAAATGGAAAGAAAGGCAATACTAGCACCTTCAAACCAACTAAGTTTGTGCCCGCTCTATCCTCTAGTTCTGCCGATGCACTTACTAAATAAAATGATGTTCTACCTACTCCACAGCCTATCAGTCAAGTGAGATGTTCTAATTGTTCTGATTATGGTCACAAGGCTCATGAATGCCTCTTGAAGAACCTATCTGGACCCACTGAGGTTGCATCCTCCAGTGGTGGCCAGATGTGGTTGCCAAAGAGGAACTAACCCTCGGACCCAAGAATAAGGGGGACCATAAGCATACTGTTTCATTTCAGGAATGCTTCATGGCCTCAACTAGTACGTGCAAGGATTTGTGGATTCTAGATAATGGTTGTTCAAGGCACATGACAGGATTTGCAGATCTACTTGCTGATATTTCAGAAGCATCAGGTCCCCCAGTGGTTTTCGGTGATAATGCCAAAGGAAAAATCATCGGTATTGGTACCATCAAGAAAGGTGCAGTTACTGTACAAAAGGTCTCTCTAGTGGATGGTCTGAAACACAACATTCTATCAATATCACAATTCTGTGATAAAGGAATGCAATGTGTATTTACTACTTCAAGTTGCTATGTGAAAGACATTGCTTCCAATTAAATTCGTTTCATTGCTAAACGTAAAGGTAACATTTATGCAGTAGACTTAATTGCTATTACTGGTGTTGCTAATGTTTGTTTTGTAGCTAAGAACATCAGTGAGAACTCATGGCTATGGCACAAGAGACTCAGTCACTTGAACTTCAAGTACCTATCTAAGCTTGCCGGTTCAAATTTGGTTACTGGTCTGCCTCAAGTGTCTGCTGAGCAAGGAAAGAAATGCAAGGCCTGTCAACTTGGAAAACAACATAAATCATCTTTCCACAACAAGCCCTGCATGTCAACTTCTAAGTTCCTCCAATTGCTACATATGGATCTATGTGGCCCCACAACTACAGCAAGTATTGGGGGAAGTAGATACACCTTGGTTGTAGTAGATGATTTCTCTAGATACACTTGGGTAGAAACTTTCAGTCACAAGGATGACACCTATACCATTGCTACCAAGTTATTCAGACTACTACAGACCCAGAAAGAAAGCGATATCATTAGTATGAGATCAGACAATGGCACTGAATTCAAGAACAATGGTATTGCTCAGTACTGTGATGATCATGGCATAGACCACAACTTCTCAGCCGCCGGAACACCATAACAAAATGGTGTCGTTGAGAGAAAGAATAGAACTCTTATAGAAGTTGGTAAGACCGGGATTGCTGAAGCCAGGCTGCCGAAATACTTTTAGGCTGAAGCCATCAATACCGCCTGCTTCACTCAGAATAGATCTCTCATTAACAAATTCCATAACAAGACTCCTTATGTACTCTGAAGAGACAGAATTCCCAACATTGGCTTCTTCAAAATATTTGGCTGCAAATGTTACGTGCTTTACAACGGTAAGGAGCACAGAGGTAAATTTGATGAGAAAGCTGATGAAGGAATCTTTGTTGGATACGCAAAACATAGTAAGGCCTTTCGAGTTTTCAATAAGAAACTTTTGAAAATTGTTGAATTTGTTCATGTAACCTTTGATGAATTTGATTTGCTAGAGTCTGACAAGGCTCCAAATAGTACTAATGCTTCTAGTGCTCATGAGACAGGTGAATCCAGTAATTCTAACCCTGCAGATCAAGTACCAGCTGTTGATCCAGTTATTTCAGTAGAAGAATCAACATATGCACATTACTTCCCATCATCGGCAGAACATGGTCATACTGATAACTTTCATAATCCATTTGTTGATACAAACTCTGCTGATCCACCTGAAGACAGATCTAGCCCTCAACTAATTTTTGTTATAAGACCTAATCCTCCACGTTCTCATCCACCGCTCACACAAAACTTTTCTTCCCTTCCACCATCTACTGACCATGATCCTCCTCTAGAATCTTTACAACAAGAGTCAGTAAGACATGATGTGCCAAGAGAAGTTAGAGCAGTTTGTGATCATCCATTAGAAAATGTGATTGGTGATGTCTTTGGTCCCAGATTGACAAGGAACCTCAGCAAAGCATTTGATGAAAGTCTCTTCTCATCTGTTATGGTCTCCAACATAGAACTAAAGAAGACTAAAGAAGCTCTTGCTGATCCTGGTTGGGTTGAAGCCATGCAAGAGGAACTGAATCATTTTGAAAGATGCAAAGTATAGGAACTTATGCCGAGACCAACTTCTCAGCAAGTTATTGGTACAAAGTGGGCTACCGACAATAAGAAGGGATTGACTACGACAAGACATTTGCTCATGTTGCAAGATTGGAAGCTATAATACTTTTCTTAGCCTATGCTACCTTCAAAGAATTCAAACTATATCAAATGGACGTGAAAAGTGCCTTCCTGAATGGAGAACTCCAAGAACTTGTTTATGTTGAACAACCACCTGGTTTTGAGGACTCCAAGAAGCCTGATCATGTCTACCGATTGAAGAAAGCTCTCTATGGCCTAAAGCAAGATCCAAGGGCATGGTATGAAACCCTTTCTAAGTTTTTACTTAGCGATGGCTTAGGTTTCACTCGAGGTAAAATCAATACTACTTTATTTGTTGCTAAGCATAAGGGTCATTCATTGTATGTTCAAATATATATTGATGATATTATTTTTGGATCTACTAATGAATTACTTTGCAAGAGATTTGAGAAGCTAATGTAGAGCAAGTTCGAGATGAGCATGATGGGTGAACTAACATATTTCCTTGGACTTCAAGTCAAACAAACCGATGAAGGAATTTTCATCAGTCAAGTCAAGTATGCAAAAGAACTTATCAAGAAGTTTGGCTTTGACACTGCTCATTCTCAAAGCACACCGATGGGCACTAACATTCATTTAGATAAGGACGAGTCTGGTAAGAAGGTAGATATGACTGTCTACTAAGGTATGATTGGCTCACTCCTCTATCTTACTGCCAGTAGACCAGATATCATGTTTGTTGTTTGTGTATGTGCCAGGTTTCAAGCTGACCCAAGGGAATCTCATCTGTAGGCTGTTAAACGCATTATTAAATACTTATGTGGTTCTGCTAACCTTGGATTATGGTATGCTAGAGATTCATCTTTTAATCTAATAGGTTATTCAGATACAGATTTTGCAGCTTGTAGGGTGACCAGGAAAAGTACGAGTGGAACTTGCCAGTTTCTTGGTGATGGGTTGGTGTCTTGGTCTTGTAAAAAGCAAGCATCAATTTCCACTTCTACTACCGAGGCTGAGTACATAGCTGCAGGCAGTTGCTGTTCACAGATCCTTTGGATGAAGCAGCAGTTGGTTGACTATGCAATTCCATCTCAAGTTTGTCCCATTTATTGTGACAATCAATCCACTATCTCGGTATCCAACAATCCAGTCATGAACTCCAAAACTAAGCACATAGACATCAAGTACCACTTTTTGAAGGAAAATGTAGAAAAGGGAAATGTTGTGCTGCTCAAAGTCCATACCGATTTCCAAAGAGCAGACATACTGACAAAACCCTTAGATCAGAAAATATTTGAATTCCTCAGAGGTGAACTAGGTATGATTGATTATTATGGTTAAAATTGTGCTAACTTTGCTACTTGTGTTAGTCTGTCGATTTAATCAGCAAAGCGACAAACATCTTGCCAACAAACATTATGCCGACAATATCTTGCCGACCAACATAACTTGCCAAATTATGTCTTGCCGATTTTCAAAATTCAAATATCAGCAAGAAAATCTCAAATTGGTAGATCTTCTCTTAACGGATAAGGATTCTCTGACACATGACATAAGCAAAGTCAAATCAAAGGTACAATCGGTCACACCACTTCTCTGACACGTGTGTGCACCCCCTTTCCCAAATCGTGTCAAAGATTTATCCCAATTCTTGTGATAAATCAAAAAGGTAACTTTTAATGTTTTCAATAATTATTGTTGCCGTATATACCCCTTCTCTCTCCAAAGTTTAACCGTCTAATTTCAATCGTCCGGTACGCGCATTAAATTCATTATGTGCTCACATTCTCCGAGTTATTCGCTACATTTAAACTCCTCATTATTTCTCTTTTCCCCATACAAACCCTTCCTATTCACTCTCTTCCATAACTTATAAAAGCTTCACTTAATCTCTTCATCTCTTTTCGCTCTCTCTCTCTCTCTCTTGAACTCTCATTTTCAAGCTTTTACTCTTCATCATCTATTACTCTAACAGATTTCATCCTCTCTTCTAATAACTGGTAATAGTTGTTTACATTGCACTTGCGTGTTTTAAACTTGTTTGAACTAACTGATTCTAACCTTTGAGATTTCTTGAGTGATTTTGCAGATAATGACGAGCAACGAAAAGGATATCTATGGAGGTTACGTTGACTCTCTGTTCTTCGAAGACTCAACCGACGGAGATTTCTTGAAGAATTTGTTGATTGGTTCTCTTCTGGACTCCTTCATCACTTCGACTGGTGTTAAGTTCTTATTTTTTAATCAAGTTCAAGAGTTCTTCTCCAACACCTCAGTCATCACTGCTCCAAATGACCCTTCTACCTTCGTCTCCATCAACTCCACCGTCGCAGGCGTTCCCACCTCTGTAACTCCATCATCTATTTCAGAAGCATTCCCTTTACTTGGGAATGAGGGTGATGATGCCATTACTGATGACAAGACCTTGGACAAGGCATGGACCCTTATGAGGGGAGCCGGTCCTAGGCTTAGTGGAGATAATCATCTGAAAGCCCACTACAGGAGAAGATTTTATGCACTTGCTGAAATTGTGGATAGATGTCTGGTCTGCAGATCTGGCTCTCACAGCCATGTAACTGATATACAGTTTGAGGCAATGACAGCGATTGTACTGCAAGAGGAATTCAACTGGTGTGCCTATCTGTTTAGAGTAATTGCAATTGCTGCAGTTAAGTGGAAAGAGGATAGAAGAAAGAACAAGGCTCACCCAGGAAAGGGTTGTCACTACCTACTGTTGAGCAAAATCTTGAGGAGCAACTCAGAGATTGTCAGAGCATCTCCTGCTCCTCCAAGTTTTCCTTTTAGCAGTCTTAAGTCCTTCAAGATTACTGATTGGAAGAGAATATCCAAGAAAGCTTCTACCGGCACAGTAGTTGTTCCTGATGCTGGTACTCCGAAAAAGAAGAAGGCTAAGAAAATTGTTAAAATTGCTACTATTGCTCCTACCGATGTTTCTACTCCTACTCCAACTACCGACAGGATTCTTGCCGATTCCACTCCAGCAGCTCCCAAGAAAAGAAGGCTGGTCAAGGCTGCTGAGAAATCCCAAGTCAAAAAGTCAAAGGTTGCGTCTACTGATGAACCTTCTACTGCTCAAAAGCCAAAGCCTACTGTTGCGTAAACTCATTCATCTCAAATCCCATCTACCGATCCAACAGCTAAGCAGATCAGGTTTGCACCATCTCTTCTTGCCAGTGCAACACTTACTTCTCCCTCTGTGGTTATTAAGTCTGAAGTTGATGTTGCCGATGAAATGTCTGAGAGAAGAACATTGATTGAAACTGACTTGAGGGTAAGGGTCCCTCTTCATCGGGACGGCCAAAACCGGTTCCAGGCCCGGTTCCGGTTTGGTAAAAGGGTGACCCTGAACCGGCCCGCGCTTACCCCAGTTCCGGTTCTGGTTTGGCACAATCCGGTTCCGGTTCGGTCCGGTTCCGGTACGGTTCCGGTCCCCCCCCCTTTAAAATTATTGAAAAACAAGGGATTTTTGGTCCGGTTACGGTTCTGGTTCCGGTCCGGTTCGGCATATATGTGACCCTGAACCGGTCCGGATGACTTGCGGTTCCGGTTCGTCCGGTTCCGGTTTCCTCCCCGATTTGCTCCGGTTCCGGGCTTTTCCGGTCCGGTTCCGGTTCGGTTTGACCATCCCTACCTCTTCAGAAAGGAATTCTAGATCTTCCTTATTTGTCTGAGCTCCATGCTGCTGCTGATGTAGCCTATGGACCCATTGTCAGAAAATGCAAGCCGATCAGGAACCCCACATTTCATATTTTCTTCAGAAACCATTAGTCATTCACCAATAAGGTCTTATCAAAGAATTGGGTATTTCCTATTGATCATCTCCACCCCTTCGTTCGCCGGTTGCTCCAGTTTCATGAGGAAAGAAAGGAGTCAGTTCCACAGGGAATCCGTGCTGATTATGTTGACTATACAAGCCTGAACAGGCTCACCGATATGTATAAGGAGAAATTCGTCCCTCTTCAGAGATTTCAGAGGTTGCCTGAAGCAGAACTAAGACTCAATTTTAGAAGATACTTTGACTTGCTACCTCTTCCTTGGAATAAAGTCTATATGTTTCAAGATAGAATCAGATAAGATCTAATGGTGCAAGATGTCTAGGTTGCTTATGCCTCCGTTTTCAACCAGCTGATGAACTTTGATGATCATGATCCCTACCAGTTGGGAAAACTAGAGGACGAGGATGATTTGTTGAACTACAATGACATTGAACGGTTGGATAGTGGTCCTCAAGCCACTCAATTCGTGAAGAATGTGCAGAGAATCACCCTGAATTTACTTAATGATTCTGCAGCCTTTATCAAGGCTAGAGCTGCTTCTGCTCCTGTAACTACTTATGTTCCTAAACCCATTCCTGCACCTTCAATTACTCCCCTTCAAACTCCAAGCAGTTCAGTAGATACTGCCGATTTTGTATGTGCTCACAAAGCTGCTGGTGACACTATCACTTCTTCCGACTCAATCGGTAAGTATGACAAGATGTCGATTAGCATAATCTATAAGAAGCCTTCAACTCCTGCCGCTACTATATCATCTGCTGAGGCCTTTGCTGATTCTGTATTGATCAGTGATAACTCAGACCGTAGTCAAGGAGGAGAAGGATCTGTTGATAAAGAATTAGATCATGATCAAGCTGTTGAGAAAACTTCTGACACTCAATTAGCCGGTGAAACTAGTGCTGCTGATGAGCAGGTGGATAATCAAGTTGAGCCAACTATTGAAACTCAACCTCTGATTGAAGAAGACTCAAAGGAAGACCAACTTGCATCAATTGAGGAAACTATAGAAACTCAATCTACTAATTAGGTTGTGATTAATAAAGATTTTCCGATTTCAGGAGGAGTACTTGCTGATAAAGAAGTTGTTGCTGATGTTCAAGAAATCTTAACTACTGATGAGCCAACTACTGACACTCATCTGACTGAGCCAACTGCTAACACTCAGATTATTCCTGCTGTCATCTTTGTTGAATCTACTGGTGTTAGAGAGGTTTTTGAGTTGGGAGGAGGTGCAGATGCAGAGATTGCTGATCCTGCTGATCATAATGCTGCACTTGATGCTATGATAGCTCATGACTTGCAGATCGAAGAATTCCAGGAATTCCAGGTAGCTTTATTTACTCCTGAGGAACCTCTACTTCTGCCTTCTTCTAAAGTACAACCTGTTGCCGATGCTGTTGCTGCCGTTACTGTTGAGGAAAGCTCAGATGAAATAGATCCTGATGACTATGTGGAGCTGCCAGCCTTTATGGATAAATATGACAAGGATTCTGCTCCACCTCCTGAGTACAACTTTGAGCTTCATGGCAAGGAGATGATTAGCTCAAACTGGTACACAACCAGCGTCTCCATTCCTACTGACAGGTTTAACAGACCTTTATTTCCTCCTCATCAGCCGATCATGTCCATTCGGGAAAGATCATCCAGATGTAACCAAGCATCCTTTCATTGCTGGTTCAACCGCCAGTGAACAGTTAATCTTTATGCCTTAGTTTAAGGTAAAATTCAAAAGGAAGAAAGGAAAGACCCCCCGGGTGTCTAAGCTAAAAGTGAAAGGACCAGTTTATGAACCGCAACATTGCCTACCTGGTAAATTGAATATAGGTGGTGCAATTCATCTCCCTAGTCCATCTCCTAAAGAAGTGTGCAACGCAACCAATGGTTGGCTGAGAAGATGCATGATGATCAACGATAAGCTTTATGACGTCGTTGAAGTTCGGGCTACTGACTCTCGTGGACTGCTATACTTAGTCAAATCTGCTGCCCTTGCATTGACTCTGCCGATGTTTCACCCCAGACAGCGTGCTGACCACCATGTCTTTACCTCGAGATTGATGATTGCCAATATGGTTAAAATGCTTCTTGAAGATCGTGCCTGTTTGAACTTCATTTTGGCCATATTTCTTTTAATGGAAGACGGTGGTGTTTTTCATCTGCCGAGAGATCGTGACATAATTGTCCATCCTGACTTTCTCTGCCGATCTTCCATGCTGATTTTTCTGCCGATTTCATTAATTCTACCTCTGTTCCTGCTGAGTTCTATCTTACCAATGACAATGCTGCTGCTGTTTCTGCCTTCCTTCAACAACTTTTGCCTTTGCCTCCTGCTCCAGTTCCTGTTCCTCTTTCTCCATTGTCGATCGTGCTATCTTCTGATGACGAATGGCCGATAGTACCTGCTGCTGATGTGCTTGTAGAAGAAGCTGACTTACTCAATAAATATTTTGTACCGTCTCTATTGGTCAAATCTGCAGAGAGTTTTGTCAAGCCGATTATAATTGAGAAACCGGTTGTGGTGAACAGTCTATATGAGTACCTCCATTTTGACGAGGGAGATTTCTTAAATCAGCGAGTGCCTGCCACTCGTGCTGATTTTGGCGACATGGCTCTTTCCCTTGCCGACCTGATTAAGGAGACTCATCGAGATCTTGCTGATAAGACTCTTAAGTCCAATCAGGAGGAGGAAAATAGAAGGATCAAAGACTTAAATGAGCTTCTGGCTGATAGAGAAACTAGATTGATAAAGCTTTCTAAATCCTTGGGAACTACGCATTCCATTCAGAAGCAACTTGTTGATGACCAAAGACTGCAGATCAGAATTTTGGATACAGCTGAAAAAGAGTTATCTGCTACCAAGACCGCTCTTGCTGATGCTCAACTGAGAATTGCAGCACTTGAAGCAAATAACCTGATGCTGACTGAAAGATTGCAAAGTGCTCAGAAAAGGCAGAAGAGGAAAGCTGATAAAGAGGAAGCCATAGCAAAGAAGAAGACCAGACGTTCCGAATCTACATCAAAGGCTGCTGACCAGCAAGAAGACCCTCCCAAGTCTTGAGTCAATGTAGCCAATGATATAGATATCCTGAAGATCTTCAAAGATATATCCTAGACTTCTTTGCTAACCATTATTGCTTCTATTTATGTGTATGGTTATTTTATGCTATGCTCTTATAATATATCTGCTGCTCTTCATGCTAACTTTGTTTTGCAGAATATTATTCCTCTGCTGATCATTGCAACCAGCAATCCATTTTCTTTTCCTATCTTACTTATTTTATTGTAATTTTTATTTTATTTTTCTTTCCTTTTCTAAGACATCTAATATGTGACTTGGCTTAGGGAATGATTATAAATAGACATCCCTAATACATTATTTTACTAGGCTAAGATAGATGTGCTTGGATAGGGTGATTGGACTTAAGCAATTAGGAGGAGATTATTGTTTAAATATATGTATAGGACATAGAATTGATTAATCCCAATCATAGCTAACACTTAGGATCCCCCAATTTTATTAGAACCTTTCTTAGGTACCCTTAGGATTCTTTGTGACCAGCACAGGTGTATAACAAACTTTTCATTCAAGGCAAACCAGCTAGAGGACATCAGAGAAGCAAATCGGAAAGCCAGCATTCAAGTTGCCGATCAAGTTACTACTCAGTTCATAAAACAAGTTTCCATCTACATGACAATCAGCAAGGACAGTCTGGACTTTACTGGTAGCCAGGTTTCATCGTTCTACCTTAAAGTCAACTTTACCGATTGTCTTTGTCCTTTTTGTACTGTCTTATCTGAAAGTAGTTTAACTGCTCTGTCATGATTACTGTGCCGTCTGACACCGAGCTATTTTTAGCTCTACTCTGTCTCTACTTGCTTTTTGTAGGTAATCGGTTGAGACAAAGGGGTCTTTACCCATCAGACTTTTCCAATCATGCGTGTATTGAAGAGAATTGATTGTTTAGAGCATTCATTGAAGCTCAAACATTCTGTCCAGATAATCATTAGAACATTTAATAGGACATACACTTGTGCACAAACTCATTACATTGTCAATATTCCCGAACTAGATTATTATAAAGAATATAGTGATAAGTTTTTCACACACCCACCTGAGTGAAATAAGTTCTCTTGAACTTGCCGCTCAAAAACACTTGGTCAGTATTTGTATCACGATCCATTAGTGATCTCTAGAATTTAGTCTTTGTATCCGGCAAAGCCGTGCTTGTAATAGACTAGGGATATCTAAGAGTGCTCTTAACCCAAATCCAAGTTCTGACCAAATTTGGTAGAGGACGTAGCAGTATTTACACTGTGAACCTCTCCAAATCATTGTGTCCCCTGTTACTTACTTTGTCCTTGCCGGTTGGAACTCTATCACCGACAGATCGTACTTGTTCTTACTGATTCATTGTAATTTCTATTTACCTATCTCTTGAAACTGGATTGAACTTTTGGAAATCACTTTGTGTTTAAACCAAGCTCTCAAAACCTTTTCATACTGATTTTGAGTGAGTTAAACTTAGTCACATCTTCTCCGCTGCGCTTACTGATAATAGTTTGCAAACTGATTAGTGACTTTGCATTTATAAAGTGTTTCTTTGAAAAAGTTTTAATTAGGCTATTTACCCCCCCCCCCCTCTAGCCTATTTTAACACGACCATACCAGTTTAACACGACCATCAGTGTTTTTGAGTGCCCTGCCAGGCATATGTGTTAGCACTCCTTCTAACTAATGCTAACACTTAATCTAACTAATGTTGTCGGTCCAGCTCAGCCCTATTCAAAAATACATTTTTCCTATTCATTAAAAAACTTGTTTTTTATAAGAACAACTCATTTATTTATTGTAATTTTTTTTATTATTATTATTATTTGCATAAAAAATTGTGTAAGAAACTTGTTGCAATTTAAGTTTTTTGTTAGTCATTAAAAGTTAAGTCATACTCCCTCTGTTTTATGTCACTTGAGACTTATTTCCTTTTTCGTTCATTCCACATCATTTGAGACTACCTAAAATGGTAAAGAATCTTTACTATTCTTCCCACTCATTCTCTCTCATACTTTACTTTTACACTCACAACACCAATCAACTTACTATTCCTCACACTCATTCTCTCTCCTATTTAATTTTTTATACTCACAAACACCTCCTCCCACTATTTCTCTCTCTTACTTTTCCTTAATTTGTATGCCAAAATTTGTTGTCTCAAGTCACATGAAACGGAGGGAGTATAAAAGTCTACTTACACACCCTAAAATTTATTCAATTTCTAGTGTACCTCCAAAAAATTACTCCCTCCGTCCCGGTGGAAATTTCACAAAAAAATTATGGCGCAAGAATTAAGGGAAAAAGTGAAAAATGTGATGTGTTGTGAGTGTTGATAGATGAGTGGGAGAGAGAAAATGGGGTAGAGAATAGTTAGTGGGTTAGTAGATGTGAGTGTGCAAGTGGGTTAAAACTTTCCTTTTATGGATTTTGCAATTTCTATGGGACGCCCAAAATGACAAGTTTTGCAATTTCAAGCGGGACAGAGGGATTACTTTTTATTATTTTTTTACTCATTTACTGATTGAAAAGGTTATTAAAATATTCAAAATGGAAGAAACTCATACAAAAAAATCTATTTTTTTAATTGATTCGTTAATATTGTAAATATAATAATGAGATGTAAAATAATATTATAAAACTATAGAGGCTATTTTATTTTAATAAAAATAGAAATTTATATTCTTTTGAAAATATCTAGAGAATAAAAATTCATTTTAAGATGAATGAAAAAACAATTTTTAATAAAAATAATACTCCACCTAGCAAAAATAAAATAAAAATACCTAATATTTTTTTAACAAAACAAATAAAAAGGAGTAGGTCTTATGAAAATTTTGTTTTTACCTTAAACGTGTTTTTCCAAAAGACGCTCCGCTTGTTTTAAAAACAAGCGGTGGCATTTTTGTAAATAACTGGTAAGCATATTAAATGTCAGAGTTGATATTACAAAGTGCCAGTCATTTGGACTGACGTTTATAAACATTGTTTTTGCCACTTTTCAAAAGTGTCAGTGTTAGTGTTTAAAAGTGTCAGCCATTACACTGGCACTTATAAACATTGATACTGACACTTATCAAAACTGCCAGTGGTAGTGCTAATAAGTGCCAGTGTAACATGACTAACACTTCGCAACACTAACAATGGCACATACGATAAGCGTAAGTTATTTATAGAAATGTCACCGTGTGTTTTAAAACAACTTCGCAATGTTATCGTAAAACATTTTTTCTCATTTTCACAATAAATACTCCCTCCGTCCCAGAGTAAGAGTCTCATTTTCTTTTTTGGTCCGTCCCAGAGTAAGAGTCTCATTCCTAAAATGACAAAAAATCTTTACTATTCACCCCACTCATTCTCTCTCCTATTTTACTTTTATACTCACAACACCAATCAATTCACTATTCTCTCCCACTCATTCTCTCTCATACTTTACTTTTACACTCACAACATTTACATCACATCCAATATTTATTAATAAGCGTGCAAATGAGGGGTGAGACTCTTATTCCGGGACGGAGGGAGTAGTTTTTTTTTTTTGTTCTTGTAAAAGAATTAAAAATGTTTTTTAAGGTTGTTCTTTAGATTAGGGATGGCCAAACCGAACCAGAACCGGAAAACCGGACCGGAAAAGCTCGGAACCGGAGCAAACCGGAGAGGAAATCGGAACCGTACGAACCGGAACCGCAAGACGTCCGGGCCAGTTCAGGGTCACATATATGCCGAACTGGACTGGAACCGTAATCGGACCGAAAATCCCTTGTTTTTCAATAATTTTAAATGGGGGACCGGAACCATACCGGAACTGGACCGAACATGAACCGGATTGTGCCAAACCGAAACCGAAACCCAAACCCAAACCGGGGTAAGCGCGGACCGGTTCAGAATCACCCTTTTGCCGAACCGAAACCGGTGGGTCCAGATCCGGTTTTGGCCATCCCTACTTTGGATGGTAAAGTCCAAACAAAATCACAACGTAGAACCGTCCATCTCAACATTTCACTTGTACAGTCTCCATCACTGTGTTGAACGGACAGCCATGCTCCTCCCTCTCTAACCTACCCCTAATCTCCTCTCTCTCTCTCTCTCTCTCCCCCTCAATCAATTCACACCGGCAATGACATCTTTCCGGCTGCTCCCTCACCACCACCCCTCTACTATTTTTTCTCCCACATTAACCCCCTCTATTCCTAAACCCTTTCTCTCCCCTTCCAAATCCCTAAAATCCTCTCCCATTCGTTGCCTCCTCCAGTACAATCGCAAACCCCAGCTCGCCGGTGACACTCCCAGAGTCGTCGTCATCACCTCCGGCAAAGGAGGCGTCGGCAAGACCACCACCACCGCCAATGTCGGCCTTTCCCTAGCTCGATTAGGTTTCTCTGTTGTCGCAATCGATTGCGATGTCGGTTTGCGTAATCTCGACCTTCTCCTTGGTCTTGAGAACCGCGTCAATTATACTGTTGTTGAGGTGCTCAATGGTGATTGCCGTCTCGACCAAGCCCTAGTTCGTGATAAGCGGTGGTCGAATTTCGAGCTGCTATGTATTTCTAAACCTAGGTCGAAGCTTCCGATGGGATTTGGTAGTAAAGCCCTAGTTTGGCTTGTGGACGCGCTCAAGGTACGTGAAGAAGGTTCTCCGGATTTTATACTGATTGATTGTCCGGCGGGAATTGACGCTGGGTTCATAACTGCGATCACGCCGGCAAATGAGGCCGTTTTGGTCACCACGCCGGACATTACTGCATTGCGTGATGCCGACAGGGTAACGGGTTTGTTGGAATGTGATGGGATTAGGGATATTAAGATGATTGTGAACCGGGTTCGGACGGATTTAATAAAGGGGGAAGACATGATGTCCGTTCTTGATGTTCAGGAAATGTTGGGATTGTCATTGTTAGGGGTAATTCCAGAAGATTCGGAAGTGATTCGGAGTACGAATAGAGGGTTTCCACTTGTTTTGAATAAGCCTCCAACATTGGCGGGGTTGGCTTTTGAGCAAGCAGCGTGGAGACTAGTGGAGCAGGATAGTATGAAGGCTGTAGTAATGGAAGAGGAGCCCAAGAAACGTGGTTTTTTCTCGTTTTTCGGGATGTAGAAATTCGTGGAATCGGTTTGATTGCTGCAATTTTTGTATGTTCGAAAGTTTGGATGGCGCCATCATTTTGCTTGTTTGATGATCAGGCAGTGGATTAGAGGAACGCGGAAAAGCTATGTACAGTACTCATTAGGAAGGTAATCATGTTTTTGTCTTCTTATGATTGTTTACGTTTTTTGTTTGATAGATGTAGGTTAGGGTGATTGTTAGAGGTTGAAGTTGATGTCTGTGATCAGAGTGTCTAGCTTAATTTTGTATTTCTTAATGCATTGAATTCGATTTTCTTTCGCACCGATGTGTTGCGACATATGATGAGTTTTTTGAATCATTCACTATTGGTCATTTAGTTGACATCATTTATTCTGCATACTAGATACTTTCAATTGACATCAGTTATTTGGCATTCAAGGCTGAAAATTGACATTTAGTCTTGCATTATAATGATGTCTTGTTCTTAGGTTTAGGTTATCAATCAATATCTTAGATAAATTAACATGTGTAATATACTCTCTCTGTCCCTACGTGAGTGTCCATTGTCGGTCTTGCAAGGAGATTAAGATGCACTTTTATTTTTTGTTTTTTTGATCAAACCAGTACACACTTATATTTACATAAACAAGTATTAAGTTATTTTTTTTTTTTTACAACAGAAGTAGAAGAAGTACTAGCCGAATAGATAATATGTCTAATGGTGCCCCTACCCAAACTATTAGCCTTCAAAACATTATACAAAAGGGGAGGGGCATTAACAAAACGATAAACCATATTCTGTAAACTAGATGTATATTTTGCCAAAATATCAGCAGCCTAATTTGCTTCCCTGTAGACAAAGGAACACCGCACACGACTGAACTTGGTAATTAGAAGATCACAAACAGAGATTAGGCCCGAAGCTGCGGCGGAGGTTCCAGGATCCTGCAAATAAATTTATATGTGACTTGAGAATCAGTTTCAATGTGAATCGAGGAGATTTTGTGATGAAGAGCTAATTGTAGTCCTTCCCGAACTGCCCAAACTTTCGCAAACATCTTAGTTGTGATGCCAATGTAGTCATAAATCCCCCTACGCAAAACCCATTACTGTCTCGAATAAGACTGTCAATTCCTGATTTCCCCGGATTCCCAGAAGAAGCCCCATCTGTACTTGGCTTACAAGGAGTATAATTTGATGATTTCGAAGAGATTGTAACAGGAACCCTTACAGGCTTCACATAGCCGGATCATAGATCGAAGTATAATAATCTTTATGAAGGGCCTGAATCTGGATTTTGACTTGTGGAGGAGTAATGGATTATTGATTGAAACTTAGCTCATTTCTGTTTTCCGGAATACCCAGTAGGCATGAATATCATGAGAAATTGCAGCCCAGCTCTTTGATCTGAAGGCTACTTGTTGAAGTAAATGAATAAATAAATTTGGAGATTTTAAAGGTTGAATGCTGCAAAACTCTCTTATAGTTTGAAGAACATGACATTCATTAGCTAAGTGAAAAAGAGTCTTCAAAGGTATGAGAAAGAGATCACAAAAGGGAATGGATAATCCGATTTTTGGATACCTTAGATGCAGTGGGTAAAGCATCTTGAATTGACACATCCTAACGAAAAGCCTCGAGCGATCTAAACAAGGTAATTTCCATAAAAGTTTCCAGGGGATAAAAGCTTGAGAGACTCAGATCCCATATCCTGGTTTAGCAACCAATCATATTTACTGGCTATGGTGAATATACCTTGTGGATTTAGGGAGCCAAAGAGAAACGTCTGAATGTACGCGAATGAGATTTGGGAACGATTGAAGAATGTCAAGGTTTTACTGAGGCAAAAAATTCTTCAATAAAGATATATTCCACCCCTCTTTAAGAACGAAAAAATGATATGGGTTTTCTCAGCCAACTGTTAGGAAACTGCCTAATAGTGACTTCTTTCAAAGGAATATCTTGTAACCAGATATCTTGCCAAAACACCATTGTTAAACCATCACTCACCCGGATTGCAATTTATGTCAATGCAAGTCACATTAGGATAAAATAATACTACATCCATACCAGCTCAATGTGTATTGTTTGACTTTTTTGGTCAATTTGACTGAACTTTGACCTTAATTTTATGAAAATCTATGCTCCCTCCGTCTCACTCGAATTAGGACAAATTTCCATTTTGGGTGTCCCATTCGAATTAGGACAACCCAAAAATGGAAGTGTTTTATTTAATGGAGTATATCTCTATGCAATTTCGAAAGATGTAATATTGATACTGTTTCTAACAATAACAACATTTAAAATTGTATAATAATAGCTAGATTTTCACAAAATAATGGTGAAAGTTCGAATGAATTGACCACATGAACAGTAAAAGTGCACATTGAGCTGGGACGGAGGTAGTAGTCTATTGCAGTGGCAACGCCATGAATATACTTAAAGGGTGTCAGAATCTTTTCAGGATAAACAATTTTGTGTTAGTGTCTAAATGTGGCTTAAATGGGGTCAATATTATTGACGAGTGCAATTTATTTTTATCTTTAAAAGGGTGTCAAAATTGACAAAACCAATATTTTCAATAGAAACAAGTCATTTTTTTCTAAAGTCGAAGGTGCTACCTCTTTAGCTTGCCTGTGGCTTCGTAACTGGTGGTCTATAAGGTGATTTTAGCAACTTAGCTAGATATTTTACTAACTAAAGGGCTTCAGCTAACCCTGCTACTGCTTGATATCATTCACTAAGCCATGGTCATGGTTACAACTGCAACAGTATGGAGTTATATCTAGCACTATCACGAAATTTCTTGTAGGGTGAGAGGACATGTGTTGCACAGTAAAATAGTAGAGAACCTGGTGAATGGCTGCAGTCTTGAATTTTGAATATAGAAATATCATTGATTAGTTTGTATCACTAGTGAGCTAATTAAGACAAAACACCGTTTTTATCCCAGTGTACATAGGAAATTGAAGCTTTAACTTAAGGAAAGACTAAGGTTGCGTTTGGTGCATCAAGTACTTGACCCTTAATATAATGTAGGGTAATTTGGAGGTAGGATGCAATTGATCACATTGTGCGCTAGATGTTGAATGTTGAGTGAGGCTCTTATTCGTTAAGCAACGACTTTGATTCTCAATCATTAAGAGGATGTTGGATATTTTCTTGTTGAACGAAAGAATTAAATCATGCATTCCACCTTACCTCTAAAGTACCTTACATTGTATTAAGCATCAAGTGCTTGATGCTATCAAACGCAACCTAAAAGCTGGATAGATCAGTGTCCAATGAGCCTCGGGGGAACATCATCCATAATCCTCAGCCCATCTTTATGTCCTTTCCTAGAGCTACCCTTTTTCATTGGCCTCTAGAAGATGTAGCTGCCCCCATCTTTATGAACTCAGTGTGGAAGTGGATGACTGACGGAGCCAACCTTGGCCATAAGAGAGAGGGTAGTTACCCCCCTTACATTTTCAAATTGTACAGATTTTGCACTAGTAAATTTTGAGTACATTGCTTGTTATCATTAAAATTATAATTCCCACCCCCACCCCCTTTATACCATGAAAAAATAACAATATATTATAATTTGCCCCCATTAAACCAACGAAATTTAGGTATTACATCATAATGTTTTATTTTTTAAATTATTTCGACTTGTTTAATTTTATGTTTTTTTTGGCTCCACCGTTGTTATGGATGTCAAGGAACTTCACTTAATGGTGGGGCTTGCACCTTAAAAGAATTAGCATAATGTGTGCTGCAGCCTGCAGGAAACTTTCTGGAGAGTGAATGTCATACTCATAAGGCCATTAATTTTGTTCAGCACTTCTAATGTTCTATCCTACCCCATCCCTGGTTTTTCCCCGTAGACATTTTTACTAAGAGCTATGAGATGGTATTATTGTCCTGCTTCCACACGCTAGTTCACATTATCGTGTAACTTTCTTTAAGCAAAGATACCAATTCATTTCTGTGAAAGCGGGACGGGGATATTATGTGGGTAACTACTGGCTGGACTCAGTACATTTTAACTGCCTTAGGTGTAATCTCGATGCTTAAATGTCTTTGGTTTTGCCTCTTTAGTTATGTAAGAAGACTAGTTGACTTGCTAGTATGATGAAGCATAAGTTTGACTATTTTCGATTGGTTGCCTTAAAAAATTAAATTACTTGGTGCGGATGTTGTTGTTCGGGGGCACACTTTTAGGTCTTATTGATAAATTGGCGTTAAGCCCTTGTGATCTGGACTTATAAACAAACTAGTTGATCAGAGTAGGGATAGTGTTGTGTTGGTACAAATTAATCTTTGTTTGTTTGGGCTCAATGTATTTAAGTCCTCCTATTGGACAACAAAGTGTATGATATTCATCTCTAATATGATATGGATAATTCATAGTTCCTCCGTCTCAATATGATCTTCCTATTTTTTGAGCAATAATTTTAGGTTGATATTGTCGTAATGAAATCTAAAACTTGGTTGCTGATGGTGTATCAATAACAAATTTTAGATTTTCGTTTGGACAACTAAGTCAAACTAAAATTATTGCTCAAAGTCCATTCGCAATAACAGCGAAAAAGATCATTCAGGGACGGAGGGATTATTTTCTCAAATTGCCAGATATTAGTCTTGTAGAATCAAATATAGAGGAATAGCTGATACTACGTCTAATAACCACCTTGTAGTTGGATTAGTGCCAATATTGCGCTAAGGTTGACAAAGTTCTATACGTAGAATTGTCTTTTAATTTATGCTACTATAAATATATACTCTTCCGTCCCATTCGAATTAGAACAAATTTCCATTTTGGGTGTCTCATTCGAATTAGAACAACCCAAAAATGGAAGTGTTTTATTTAATGGGACCCACATTCACACTTACAACAATTTTCCACTCATTATTCTCTACCCTACTTTCTCTCTCCTACTTTACTTTTCATACTCACAATACTTACTCCACTAACACTTTTTTCTTAATCCCCGTGCCCAACCCAAAAATCCTAATTCGGATGGGATAGAGGGAGTATTTTTTTTCTGCAAAGAAATATAGAAAAAAAAGAAAGAAGAAGCTGGGAAAGATGAGTTTGGCAGATCACTTGATTGTTTGAGTGCAAGTCTAAAAGAAAAGGAAAAAAAGAGAGAATGAAGTTGGATAAGTGGAAAAGCAATTACATAGAAATTTTCACACGTTAGCTAATCTCCAATTACATTTCCATCATTTCCGATGGAGTCAAATACTCATTATTTTTTAGCTTGGGAATATGATGGAATAAAGCAAAATGGGTCACTAAACTGTCTGCGCTTCTTTGTGATGAAGCAGCAGTCAGTCCATGCAATTTTCGACGCAATTTTCATCATGGATCATCTGGAAACAGCCTCTCTGTGCTTTAATACAGGGGCAAGGCTGCGGACATCCGACCCCCCTTACTGGTGATATTCAAACGGGTTATCCGGCCCGGCCCGCCTTTGCATATGTCCGCGGGTTTACGGGCTTGACCGGTCCAGCCCTTCTCACGGATCGATAAAAGCCCAGCCCGGCCCATTGTTTTATGTGTGTTCCGGCCCGTCCGTTTGGTCCGGACCGAAAGGTTCACGGGCCAAACGGATTTTGTCCATTTTTAAAAATAAAAAAAAAATCACAAGTGTGAAAGGGAGAGAGAGGGAGCCGTTGTTGGTCACTTGGAAGTTGGAATGGTCAGGCTTTTAACGTCAACTTGACGAGTCAAGTTGTGCGCCTCCTGTAACAACAACAAGACAGCACAAAGCCATCAAATCATGCCATGCGCGACGCCAGTCGGCACAAAAAAAAAAAAAAAAAAAAAAAAGGCCAAACGGACACGGGCCAAACGGGCCAAAAGATCCGCGGGCTTTAGCCCGGCCTGTGCATCATTTTCACTATCCGGCTCAGACCATGAATAAAGCGGGCTTGGACATGGGCTTGCCCACGGGCTCATGGACCCAGCCCATACGGATACGGGCTGGCGGGCTAAAAGGGTTCCGTGGGCTTAGGCCCAAAGTGAACATCACCACCCCTTACCCCACCATAGGTGGGAGCCTTTGCAGCACTGGGGTAATGTTGTTGTTGTTGTTGTTGTTGTTGTTGTTAGCTAATCTCCAATTATTTACAATTAATAGTGTAATACATCAGGAACATAATAATAACATATTCCCCCGTCTTTTTAGTGAACAACACACTTTAACCAACGCACGAGTCGAGTTTTAAGGAGTTGAATGGGTGTTGTGTTGTGAGTATGAAAAGTGTGATGGGATATGTGAGTGTGGTAGGAATAGTGAGAGAAATAGTTGTTGTGAGTAAGACAAGTGAGTCTCATTAAATAAATAATAATATAAACTTTTCTTTTTGGATTTGTGAACTAATCAAAATAGGAAAAACTAAACAGATTAAAAAGAGGGAAATTGGTCGTTGTCATTATCAGGTTGAGTAGAAAACGATTACGACCAGACCGCCCATTAATCCTCCTATTGACGCCTGTCCATATCTAACGCCTTTCTAACCAACTCTCCTGCCCCAACCCAACATCCATATAATTAATTCTTTTACCAAAAGCACCAACGCATTTTATATCTCGTGCCTTAAAAAGTTTAGGTATTCAATTTTATTCATTTGTTCCTGTTTTTATGGTAGACCAAAGAACAAAGTGAAATAGGTGCACTAAACTCTTTTTTTTTTCTCTCCGTTCCTAAATGAATGTTTCAGAAAATTTAAACTTACTATTTATGTCGACGAGCACATTTAAAGTTATTTTATGGTTTGGAAAGACGTTAAATTGGCACTCGAAGTCAAATTATCCACCTTCGTCAGGTAAAACACCTTGGACACTACATTTCCCAAGTTGACTCTCAAAAGATGCTTTTCTTCAAGCGTGTTAGGCAAAGGTTAACATTATTAAGTCAAAACTGCACTGCACTTTGCGTTTTTCATGTGCACTTTTATGTAAAATGTCTGACTGATACTCATATTCCCTCCGTTTCAAATTACATGACGTTTTAAAAGTTGAATTTTGATTCAAAATACTTGACGTTTTGCTATTTCCAAAACATCTTTGCTTTTGTATACCAATTATACCCTCAATCATAAATTACAAGCCGTCTCTTGTTTGAGCATTTAATTACCTAGATAATTGGACACTTTAATATGTATGAAGAAGTCCAAATAGATAACTCCTTCCTTCCCAAAATGATCTTCGCGTTTGACTATTCAAACTTTTTAAGGATATGAACACTTGTTTCACTAGCCATGCTTTGTTTAAGCCTAAGCCTAAAATGTAGAAATGTAAAAAACTTTTTGAGACAATAAAAAATAGCAAATGAGAAAATCATTTTGAAATTTTGAGACGGAGTAAGTATATTTTGAAACAGAGCAAGTATGAATTATTAATTGAATTTGGCACGGCATGCATGCATAATGCCAATTTGTTCCCCTTGTAATCTGATACTGACATCAAAGCAGTGAGTGTGGGATTCAAAGACTTTCCACTTCTACTTCTCTTACGCTTACACAACTCTCTCTTCTCTTAAGCACGTAAGCAATGACGATTGTTCATTAAGGTGTCCAGTTCATCTGTACATAAATTTACTAACTTAAAAGCCTCTTTTTTTTTTTTTCTTTTTCTTTTAACTCATCAGTGTCTACACAAAAAAATATGAAGATGTACTATTTGTACAATTTTTTTCTTCTATTAACTTCTTTCTCCAACTCTTCATGCCCTCCCACATCTTCTATTTCCTGCGTAATTCAATATTTGAATCTCCAAATATATTATATTAAATAATAATATACAAATATCAAGTACTCTCTCCGTCCCAAAATGACCTTCCCACTTCTTTTGGCGTCACTATGAATGAACTTTGAACAGTAATTATAGATTGATTTAATTATACTAATGAAAATCTAAAACTTGCAATTGATACATAATCAAGAATACTATCAATAACAAGTTTTAGATTTTCATTAGGATAACTAAATCAATCTAAAATTATTGCCCAATGTTCATTCATAATAAAGACAAAAAAGTAAAAATATAATTTTGGCAAAGGAGTTAGGGATGGCCAAACAGGACCGGAACCGGAAAACCGGACCGGAACCGAACCAGAAAAGCCCAGAACCGGAGCAAACCGGGGAGTAAACCGGAACCGTGGTAAGCGCGGGCCGGTTCAGGGTCACATATATGGCAAATCGGAACCGGACCGGAACCGGAACCGGATCGGCATTTCCATTAAAAAAAATAAAAATCCCTTATTTTTCAATAAATTTTAACATGTTTATTCATTAGTGTATTATAAAATAAAAATCTCTTGTCTTTTAATAAATTGTAACATATTTATTCATTATTGTATGATAAAAAAAAATAAAAAAAGGTAGCGTGGACTGAACCGGAACCGGTGTAAGTGCGGGCCGGTTCAGGGTCACATATGCCGAACCGAAACCGGCGGTTCCGAACCGGAACCGGGCCCGGAACCGGTTTTGGTCATCCCTAAAAGGAGTGTTACAATTGCAGTCTCACTCATCAAAAAAAAAAAAAAAAAAAGAAAGAAAGGAAACAAACAAAGGCTAGGAAAGGAGGAGTTACCTTAGGTCCTAAGAACAACCCATATGGTACGCCGCGGAATTTCTCAGAATGGTGTAGCTGAAAATCCCAACATGAGAATCACATAAAGATCGCCTTTCAGTCTAGAAACATTCGGTTATAATTAAAAAATAAAATAAAATTAACGAAGGATCACATCACATGGTAAGTGAGATGCATAGGAGAATAAATAAAACCTGGTGAGCTGCGGCAACTCTTCTCAAATAGGGAACATTTGCAATGGGTCCTACTGGGAATCTCTTATGTACAAGACCGTCGTGGACAAACATGTATGCCATCCCAAACATTGTTATCCCAAGACCCTGCCGGTCAAACAAACAAGAACAATAAATGCCATTTTCTTGACTCTAATCACGGAGATTTCCGGTATAATACACCCTCGGTCCTAAATGCATTTCAAAAAAAATATTCAAATTTGCTTTTGATCCAGAGCAAATTTGAAACTGTTTTGGACATTCATTTAGGTACAAAGTACAAAGGGAGGGAGTAACATCTGTTGTTGTGAGACATTCAACGACATATGGTCAAGTGCAGGTACAAAGGGAGGGAGTAACATATGTTGTTGTGAGACATTCAACGACATATGGTCAAGTGCGATATGTAGATTGTATATAAAATATATGCAAATCCAAACAGGGACTTAGGGAAATGTCCAAGAGAAAAAGCAACATGGCTTATGCTGCAGCTTCCTGATAGATCATCAACTCTGGGTCATAAAATTGTAATTCCACAGTTCCAAAGTAGACAAGTCAATTTGACCACGGGAGTATTGTTCTATGACTATCTCATTTCCAATTTTGGTGTGTCCCAAAACAAATATCGCATTTTGAAGTTAGGAAATATTTTATGCAATTTTACCATTTAACATGCAATGGAAAATAAGTAAAACAAGTTTTTTTTATAAAAAAAAAGGTTAACAGTTAACGGCCACATTTATTTTGATTAATTTGATGCGGAGGGAGTACCTACTAAAACATTTCATAATTGAATAGTTATCATTATCTACCTAATTATCACTTGATTAAAAAAAAAAAAAAAAAAAAAAAAATAGGACATGTGTTTGATTATTTTTCAATTGTAAAAAAACAAGAAGTAGATTATTTCAATACTCCCTAGTCCTACATTCCATAAGCATTGCTGTTGCTTTGTCAATAACTTTTTTATATTATGTGCACCATAAAATCATGACTAAAATTTGTATAGAAATGTGACGAGGAAAAAAAAAAGAAAAGGAAAGTGCAATAATATGTGCGAGGGAGAGGTGGACATACAGCGCCAAAGCAGAGACCGGGAAATAGGCCTTTGTGGAAAAATCCGTAAGAGAGGAGAGCAATTGCTGGAACCGCGTTTGTTATTGCAAATACGTCGTTTAGCTCAAACGGACCCTCTCGTGGCTTATGGTGTGACTGCAACCACCAACAAATCCACACAAGGTTATTTATTATACAATTCAAACAAACTCAATTACTCGCTCCGTCCCAAATTTTTTGCTCCTATTTCTGTTTTGGGCGTCTCGTACTTATTGCTACATATCTAAAATGTTCAATTTTCTCTGCTCACATCAACTATCTACTAACTTATTTTCCAACATACTCCCTCCTTCCCAGTAAAAGTAGGACTAGAGGAGTTTTCACACTAATTAAGAAAAATTAGTAAACGTGTAGTAGAAAATGAAGAGACAAAATGAATGAAGTAAATAGTAATGTTAGATAAATTGAGTGTTGGAAAATGAAAGAAAAGAATGAGTGAGGTAAATAGTAGGGTTGGTTGAATTAATTGAGCGGTGAAAAATGAAGAAAGAGAGAGTGGTTGAAACATTTCTATTTTAGGCCATCTCACTGGGACCGCCCAAAAGGGAAAGAGACTTGGGCTGGGATGGAGGGAGTATTATTTTAATTACCGTACACTCACTTTTTAGTAGCAATAAGTTTGGGAAAGAGGGAGTATTCATTTTCTCACCAAACAAATAGTCCAGAAATTAAATTAAAATATTGTTCCTTGAGAAATTGAGAGAACAATGGATGAGCAAAATTACCTCGTGCATGTGCCACAAGGAAGCGTGCCAAAGAGCTTCATGAGCCCATCTTGCCCAATACTCCATCCCTACAGCAGCCCCAACCGAGAGAGCAAATGTACCAAACATCTCCGAATAAGGAATTTCTCCGCCCTAACACCAAATTCAATTCAAATCCAGCTGCCATAACCATATCAAAAACACAAACACAGAGAGACGAACAGAATTCAAGTTAATTACCTCCATTTGCCATGAAAAACGATAGTAAACAGAGACGACGGCCAACGAAGTAATCCCCAAAGTAGACATAACAGCAGCAACAAGGTAAGTAAACCGCTCCGATTTCTTCCTATCCCGCCTCTCCGCCGCACGTAATGCCGACATCTGTTCCTCGATTCCGATGGAATTCTCCTCTGTACCGCCGCTGCTCTCAATCGGTGAATCCAATTTCCGGTCTCCTAATACAAAACAAACCGAAAAGCTAGGTCTAGGTCTACTTCGAGACCGTGAAAACAATAGAGAAGTGGTCGTCGGCGTTTGAGAAGAGGTTGGTTTGGGAAGGAGGCAGGGAAGTTTGCAGCACCGTGAGCTAGCGGCGACGGAGAATCCGGCCGCCATTGGTCGTCGTATGTATCGGAAGAAGGTGAAGGGGGAATTTGTGATTATGAAAGTTTGGAGGAGGAGGAGGGGGGATTAAATGGAGGTCGTAGACCACATGTTCTGTTTGTGGACTCTTTCCGGTTCTTCCTATATACTGACACCACCAACTTGATGGTATGGGAAACGATAATTGTCAGACTTACTTTTAAGCCTTGGGTTTTAATTATATTTACGTAAATGCCATTATTCATTTAAGTCCATTTTTTTTCCGGTTTTAAAATACTCTCTCGGTTCCAGAGTAAGTGCTCACCCTTCCATTTGCACGGGATTAAGAAAAGGGTAAATATAAAGTCACAAAAAGTGCCACAAAATTTGTCTACAAAATGGTGTGTCAAAATTTTATTGTTGTTTTTAATTAGAGTGTGCCGGGTCCACTATCGATGTAAACAACAATATATCGACACCTCATTTTGTATCCATCATTTTGAGAACTTCTTTTGGGCCCCTAGCATTGCCCTTCAGAAAAAGTGTAAGTGGTGTAAGTGTTATGCGCATAAAAAGTGATGTAGGAGAGAGAAAGTTGGGTAGGGAATAGTAAATTGATTGGTGATGTGAGTGTAAAAGTAAAGTATGAGAGAGAATGAGTGTGATGAATAGTAAAGATTATATTCCATTTTAGGAAGTTGACACTTACTCTGGGACAGACTAAAAAAGAAAGGTGGACACTTACTCTAGGACGGAGGTAGTAACAAAACTTATTTAAGAATTACTTCATCCCAAATTTATTGCTACTTATTTATTTCTGTTTTCTTCATTTCATACTTATTCATTCTTACCCAAAGGTTCACTTTTCTCTCTCCTATCCACTCACAACAACTGTCGCGCCCCGTACCCGTGGTCCTACTTAGCCCCACGCTCGGGACACGAACGGAAGACGTTATGAAACCTTTTAGAAAATTTTTCGAAATGTCCTTTTTAGAAAGTGGCACAAAAACACACTTGAAGTTCAAAGACTTCACTTAACTTGAGACAAACTTTTACAAACACTTTCACGACGAAAGTACTTAGCCCGAAGGCTTACAAACTTTTAAACAAATGTACATACATCAACCTTTACCAAAATAGATGGAACCATAAGAAGTACGGGTACTCTACCCAAAGGGTTTACATTTACATAATGTAACCTTTAACAAAACAAGTCCCAACTCATACCAAACGAACGTCCTCCCGTGCCAAGTGTCCTATCCCCTGGACCCGCCTTTATCTAAAACAGTAAACAAATAAGGGTGAGAATAAATCTCAGTAAGCTACTAAAATGCAACTACGTTACATGCCGATATGATGATCATAAAGAAACAATATCAACAGTAATCATATAGCATATAGCACATAACATCAACTCATATATCACTTATATCACATTGCCCACACTCCGGTGGATACCAAAGCCAAGGTTTAACCAATAACCATAACTGATGAGAATACCAACTGAGAAACCCATCAGAGAAAACCATCTGAGCAGCATAAATAGCTGAAGCCGTTGGGATCCCGAAAACCAAACCATAACCAATAGAACCAAGTAACCAGAAAGGGAAATATGACACAAAGTCATAACCCAAATACTCACCAAAGGGAGCAATTCATCCCATCCAAGGCCAATCTGGACTGGGGAAACTAGAAGGCACAGTGGACATCTTATAGTGAACTTGGCTTGTGTGCCACTATAATTCTTCCACCGCCTGACTCACAAGCTCCAATGGAAAACCTTATAGTGGACTTACCTGTACCACTATAATTCTTCCATTGGCTGACTCCACAACAAGACCAGCTGGACTTTTAACAAGAAGCACAGTAATAAATACTTGCTAAACAAAACCCAAGGCATTTAATCCAAGAAGGAACTATGCCAAATACATCACAAGATGCACACAAAGATTCCTTATAAAGAGTCCATAAAAAGGACATTTAGTCACAACCCAATCTTTATCATTAACGACATAAAAGTCATACACATTCACGTTTAAGTCATAAACAACCCCAAGGACAACACAACCATTGCCCTCTTATACCCCATATAACATAAACTATCAAACCTTGGAAACAGGGGGGATGCGCACGCCTCACCCCATAGGATGCGCGCGCCTCCTAGGACCAGAACTTCACTATTGTTGATTCACTTAAGGGTGCGCGCGCCTCATCCAAAGGGATGCGCACGCCTCCCTCCTCCAGTCAATTTTTGCCTAAGTTGGTGACAATGGATGCGTGCGCCTCCTTATAGAGGGTGCGCGCGCCTCCTCCTATATTTGGGCCAAATCCCAGATTTTTCCCTAGTTCATTTTTACTCCTTCCGTCCCACAAGCATAACATATATAACACAACTTAAGCAACTTACAATAACAATTTTCATTAGCACTTTCAACATGGTTTCTAAACCATTACAATACCCAGATAAACCAAGTTCATATACTCCCTTTGTCCCAAAATTACAAGTATAGCAAATATTACCCAAAACACAAAATTAACAAGTAGGAGTATCATATATAGCATATATGACTATTTTAACATTTAAAGGGGAATTAGTAACTTACCTATTTCCGGAAAAAGTAGCGCTGAAATAAGTTTTGTTCGGCTAGAAATGACCTACTCGATGCCCTGATCATTTTTATATAATTAGTTTTTAAAACGGGTAAGTAAATAAAAAGAATTAAATCGAAATGGGTTGAACTTACCTTTTCTCCTAACCCTGACTGAGACGTAGAAGGAAAGTTGCAGAACATACATACACAGAGAAGGGAAAGAAAGAAGATTTCTTATAAAGATTTTTACCCCATTTTTACAAGTTGGTCACCCAACTTCTAAAGTTAACACTTTAGCCCCTAAACTTACATTTTCAACTAGGACCCTAAAGTTTCAACTTAATCATTTAACTCCTTTAATCATTATTATTACTAACTAAGTAAATAACACAAATCATCAAATATGATATGCAAATCATAAAATATGATGCAACACATAAAATGCACATATAAGTCAAATAAAAATCCCCAAAATTATAAAATAAATAGAAACGGGTTTTGGGGTCGCTACAACAACTATCTACTAACTTATTTTCTTTCTCCTACCCACTCAAAATACTTACTTTTCAATATATTTTCTTAACCCACGTGCACTTTCATTTGGTAGCAATAAGTATGAGACGGAGGGAGTACTGTATTTTTCCTTAAACAATACTCCCTCCGTCCCCATTTAAACTTCAAAAGATTTTAGGTTCAAGAATTAAGAAAAATGTGATGTGCTATGATTGTATATGGTTTGGTAGGGGAGAGAAAGTGAGATAGAGAATATTTAGTGTGTAATTATTGTGGGTATGACATATGGTGCCCACAAATAAAGATGCATACAAAAAATCCTTTTTAAGTTTTGATGTTTAAAATAGAATACCAAAAATGAAAATTTTTAAAGTTTAAAATGATACGGAATGAGTAATATCTCTTTAATTTTTAAAACAACAAACTAGTTAAAAGTCAATCTCTTGATTTTGATAGATTTCTTTTTTTAGAAAAATTGCAAAAAAATAAATTAGGTCAACTAGTGGAGTTTTGTGGATTCATACCAGAAATCTTTTTTTGCATTGAAATTACCTGACCTAATTTTTTGTTGCAAAAAATTTAGTATAAGTACTTTTAATGCAAAAAAAAATTTACTTAAGGTATCAAATCAACATAACTCCAATAGTTAAAGGCACTTTATTTGCAACTAGTGTAGCACCCGTGCGTTAAACGCACGACAAAACAACTTTGGCAAATAAAAAATATAAATTAAAAAATATATTCATATTGGCATCAAGGACTACAATTACAAATTTTGAAAAAAAAAATACAGTAAAATCTTTGTAAACAAAAATAGCTTTCGTTTCTTTCTTTGGGCTGGACCCAAGCTCCTTTTCTTTTAATATATAGAGACTCGAAAAGAATTGGTTGTTTCATCCACAACCTTTCCTTTTCGTCGCATACTATAATCTTCAAACCAGTATACGGGTAATTACTTTTGATGGAGCAACATACAACTAACCATGACATGCGTTATTTAGTAACTTTGGCTTTTGTTGATTGTCATTACATAATAAAAAACAATCAATGGAAACTCTCTTGTGTGTAACTTAAATGACAAACGGGACAGAAAGAGTTAATAACAACCTCGGCACAAAAACTTTTCCTCCAGCATTTGTCCCATTTAAACTTTTTGCTTTCAGAACATGTTCACCAAGCTTTGTAATAATCAATTTAGTTCCTGTGAACAAAAATATTTTAACTTGTATATACTTTTAAACAAATATATATATAGTAAAAATTAATAAAGATATGAACATTTGCTTCAAAGTTTGAGTATTTAAACTTTTTAAAAATACAATACGTATATTTTTCCAATCCGAAACATCAACATCGACTCTTTTACCTATCAGTTCTCCTTATTCTTGCATCTTTTTCTCCAAGTTTAATATCCAAAAGCATATATAATGAGCAGACACTGTTTATAGTTGTTAACTTTTAATAATGTTGGATTAATATTAATAATAGGGTGTCCAACATAGATTTTTTTCAGACTACCTATTAAAAAACATGGTTATTCTCCGTTACTTACAAATGGTTGGATACAAATGCAATGGTTCAAAATTATTTTTTCTAATTCTTATTGACTTTTTAATACAAAGGTAGATAGTGCTCATCTGCATACTTTCTGAGCCCATGGTGTCCTCGTTTTAGTTCTTGAATGTGTAGGACTATGTTGTACTTAATCTCCAATTGTCCTAATTTTTTCCATTTTTTTTAAATTGTACTGTATTTCTCTATGACATTCATACAGGAGACCACTATAGAGTTGGTGGTTATTGATGATGATGGAGTTGTGCAATCCATATGTGAGCAGTCTGTATTTGGCACAATAAATAATATTGCCCACCTTTCTGGAATCAGAGATTTCATTCAGAAGTCACTCAGGTTAGGTTTCTTGTAGTCTCTCAACAACTTCTAAAATCTTTTGATTCAACATGTGTTTAATTTCAAGTAGTATTCTTTTTGGAACAGTCGTACAAAATCTTAATATACCTCCAAAAATCATTTTTTATGAATTGATTTAATATAGGTGGACATTGTTCTATCAAATGCTAATTGTGCCTGAGCTGTTGTTCCAAGTGGATAATATTCTGGTACAATTTTTATACTTTCTGAAAAATTTCAGTGATTTTTTTTTTTTTTTCGTATACTCCCTTTGTCCCAAAAAAGAAAAGATTTCTTGAAAGTCAGTATGAAAATAATATGATAATCATAGATGGATGAGTTATATAATGAAGTGACATGAAAGGCCACTTAACTTTTACCCAGCACATAGTTATCTTTGCTAGTAGAAAAATGAATCATTCATTGCTTTTAAACAGAGAACAAAAAATGAATTAGAGTGACTTTTCAAAATACGTATATAAAAACAAACTCAAATTAACACCTTTTCCTGCTTCATTACTCTCTTTACTCCTATGGTCATTGATCTTTTAACCTTGATCTTGTTATTGTTGCTTGAAATCTTTCACCCTATAAGAAAAAACAAAAGAGTTTTTATTAGGAAATCACTTTCAGAAAAAAAAAAAAAAAAAAAAAAAATTAACAATTCTATTATTACCTCTGAATCTATAAGAATCATCTCAATAGATGGTGACAACCTCAGTTTGTTCTCCAAGGGAATGGTCCATGAACGTGCAATTTTGGCTTAAATCGTCTAATCTAATTTTCTTTTTTGAAGGTCACAGAAGAGAGAAACCGACATCAAACAGAGTTAGGCTGACTTGCGTAGGAGGCTGGTAGTGGTGGAGAGATAGTAGGGCGGTTGTTTTTGTTTCTGGAGAAACCAATATGAGAAAAGAGAGTTTTATAAGTGAAGTGAATCAATGAAGCATAAAGGTAGGGATGGATCGGAACCATCTACGAAAATGCGTTGGGACTCATTCTCAGTTAAATTTTAAATTGAAACTATGGCCATTTATTTCTTTTCGAAAGTTGTACCAATTAAGGGTTGTCAAAATTGTTTCATTAAAGTGGCCACAAAAAATGGTGTTGTTTAATGGCCATTTCAATAACACATCTACATGTAATTAATTAGTTAGGAGGGGAGCTGTTCCAATTTATATCAAGTCTGCATTAATTAACGGACTTCAATAACGAAGTCAACAAATGCTGCTTTTTAAATCTCAGTTTTTAATGAAATGAGGGCGTTTTTGGCTTTTTAATTCAGATCCATGGACTATTATTAATGCTTGTAACAACTCAATAAAGGTTCAATTCTAAGGTTTTACTGTTAGGGCAGTTTGGACATTTGTACAGTGCCATCTGACTGTTCAGCTCCGATCCATGTTATTTAACGCACGAAATAACCCAAAAAAAAAAAAGAATAAATTCCAAGGCTTTTGCAATAAGGGCAGTTTTGACATTTTAACTGTGACAAAATGGGCGGGAAAATGAAAATGCTTCATGCACTTCACTTTTTATATATTATAAGATTTATTTGAAATTTGGATTTTGGAGTTCATTTACCAAAGGAGAAAATAGTGATGAGTGGCAATGTGGTGGTTAGAAGTAAGAGTGAGGGCAAGAGAACAATGAAGGTAGTGGAGATTATTGTTAGGAGTAGGCACAAAGGGGTACGATGACATGTCGAATTCACAGGGAAGGAGAAGTGTGAGGTGGATGGGGCCATGGCAGGATCGCGGAGACGAAGACACCAAATCGCTATTAGCCCCATTCTCTTCTCTTGGGTTTCGAATCTGGACTCTTCCTCACAACTAAGCCTACCATCAATGCTAAATGCTAAATGCTAAATGGTTTCGGGCAATCGACAAAGTAGGGTAACGTACTATAGCGTTTGTTACAATTAATGCAACATACTATCATTTGACATCTTAATGAAATGTATTTTACCCAATTGTTACATATAATGGAATGCACCCTAACGACGTTAAAAAAGATAACTCTAATGTCAACAAAATAAGAAAAAGACTAACACCAGTTAAGTACGATGAACATTCGTTACCTATTTAACGGATTTGGTAGTCTTCTTTCTGTATCTCACAATTCTCTGCACCCACCACCCATCAGTCCACCCCACCACCATACATCACCACACATTTTTAAAATCTAAATCAAAACCCAGCAATTTCAAACACAAAAACAAAACCCAATAATTTCAAACCAAAAAACAAAACCCAGCAATTTCAAACCCAAAAACAAAACCCAGCAACTAGGCTTCATAATCTTGGACCATCAGTGCAAATTTCCATAGACCTTCCTCCCTGTAACAAGCAACAAGATCTTCCTCCCTGTAACGAGCACCAATGGGAATTTTCACTGCAGCTTTGCCTCATAAAATTGAAGAAGCTTCATAAATTCGGATTTCAGATTTCGAATTTAGGGCTTCAAATTGGGGGCACCAATGAACTTCGAAAATGGTGGTTGGTGTTAATGGAGATTTCAGAAATGTTGCACCAATGGAGATTTCAAATTCGGGATTTTAAGTTGGGGATTTCAAATTTCGAATTCGGGTTTTCAATATGCGTTGAACTCCTTTGAAAATTCAATTTCCAGTCTTCATATGAACATTTTTTTTTGAAGATGAATGTGTAGTGGTGAGGTGAATGCCAGAGAAGGGATGGAGGCGGGTAGAAATTGGAATTAGGGCTTATGAAGAAAGACGGAAAGAAGCAGAAGAAAGAGAAAACGAAGCAGAAGAAAGATGAAATGAGGTTGAAGAATGAAGATAAAAGGGATGTTATTTAATGATTGTTAGTTTATTTAATGAATTTGTTCATTTCGTTAATTAAAATTTAACGTCATCCAACATGGTTGCATTATTTGTAACCCGACATAAAAGTACGTTTCATTATGTTGTTAAAGAAAAGTAGGTTATCTTTTGTGTAACCAAGAGTGTAGTACGTTGCATTGGTTTGTAATTATCTCAATGCTAAATACTCCAATACTCTCTCTCTCTCTCTCTCTCTCTTTCTCTCTCTCTCTCCTCAAAATGATTAATTTATTAGTCATTTCTATTATTTCAGTCTTTTTATAATACTCCCTCCGCCCCAGCACAAGTGAGACTTCTTTCCCTTTTGGAACATCCCACTAAAAGTGAGCCTGCTCAAAATGAAAATGTTTCAACACCACTCATTTTCTATCTTCATTTTCCACCACTCAATCAACAATACTATTTATTTCAATCATTCTTTCTCTTCATTTTTCACAACTCAATTTATGCAATTACACTACTATTTACTTCACTCATTCTCTCTCTTCATTTTCTAGCACACATTTATTAGTTTTTCTTAATTAGTGTGCAAACTCCTCTAGTCCTACTTGTACTAGGACGGAGGGAGTATAAACTAGCAGGAAGCCCGTGCTTCGCACGGGATCTTTGGCTTGGCTGAAGGACTTTTGGTAAATCTAAATCATTATAAGTTCTTTTAAACATTTTAATAAATTCAATTTCTAATTTATGGTGTATCTGATTATATAGACTTGTTGTAGGTGTTCGTCTTTTTTCTTCTTTGTAATAACTGAAATCTTATTTTATTAAATATACAACAACAACACTAAGCTCAAATTAGTCTTAATATTTCACATGACTGCAGCAAAACGTTAATGTAGAAAAAGAGAGTTGAAAAAACTAAATTGTGTTTAGAGCCTCAATTCTTTTTTTTAACTCAATATTTAAGTTTTTTTTTTTTAATCTTTGTTCTTAAATATTAAGCCATTTTTCGTCTAGTTCATCAAATGAATGTCTTTTTACTATGGATGAAGATAACAATATACATTCCTAGCAATATTTTTTGGATTTCATCCTCAAACACTAATATTAAAATTTTACTTTCCATCTTTTAAAACGTTTAACCTTTTCAAATCTAGCTATAATTAGTGAAATAAAAAAAAATCTATGAATATCACGGTTTCTAAAGTGCAAGTATTCATAATCTTAACTTTATTAAGTGAGTGAACCTTAAAATATAACCCACTGCCATTAATTAGTTTGGTGCATTATGCATGCATCAAATGACTTTTAACACACCTGACACTTCATATTCCAGCATCTATTATTTTACTAATTCATATAAACGAATGTTTTTAAATTAGTCAAATATTTATTAATTAACTAATTAGACTAATTAATGAATGTATTATGATAAATGGTGATTATTCAACTATTGCTTGCATTCATTGACTGTATATATTGAACGAAAAAGTAATTTCCACTTTTTAATATTTCCTGAAAAACTTTATTGGCATTAAACATTTATGTTTAAATGCGAGACTGATATAAATTGAGACGAATATCAATATTATTTTTTCTTTTTTTATTTTATCCTTGTTAGTTATTAGGAGCATCACTTTTTTTTAATCATTAATGAAGGTTAGGAAGATTAAAAATTCAGATCGTTAGAGTTGTGTTATTCATGTGTAAGTTCAAATGACATACATATCAATGTGATTTATTGAAACACCATTAATGATTTTCACATTTCACAAAGAATACCATATTTTTTTTTACTTTTTTTTATTAAAGTTTAGAAAATAATTAATAAATACGGAAAAGCATTCCAATAGATATATATGATGAAGTGAGTTGTTTCAATGAATGGTCATTAATTATCTAATTATATTAGATAGGTTAATGTATGTAAACACAAAGTCATGACTATTCAATTATCAGTTACATTCATTCTACTAAATATGAACGAAAATATAATAGCAACTTTTGATATTACCATAGAATATTTAATGACATTACATAAAGTATCAATTATTATATTAAATAAATTAATGAAGTGTGAAATAGTCAATATTAAATAATACAAAAGGCTTGAAATTGAAAATATATGATAACCCATGGTTTAATAAATATTATCATATTAACATTAGGTTATTAAAAGCTTAAATTATAGTATACAGACCCTCCATCCCACTAAAATTTACATTTTTGGCAACTTAATTATACTTAGATCAATAATTTAAATAAAGAACAATTATTTAATAAAATTCTAATAATTGTTAGTGAGAATATTATTAATCATGATGTAATAATATTTTTTTAAAAAAATCATTAGAATCATTATTTTTTCTTTAAAAGATTGATCAAAGAATATATACTCCATATGATTTATATGTGGTCCATATTTAAAAGTTCAACTTATAAATTTTATATAGAATTTCGGATAAAGGGCAACACTGATGACATAATATTTCAGATAATTTTCTATTTAAATTTTATATTTTGAATTCATTTGCTATAAAATTTCGGATAAAGGCAATGATGACATAATATTTGAATTAAGATATTTTTCTTCTATTGATCTCTCTTTATATCAATTTTTAACATATGAACCAACCTATTATAAAGTTCATAATTATAATCAATAAAAAACTTAATATAAAAATGTTAAAATCTCTTGATCCTTTTGTTGCTCCTATATTTTTTGTTGCCAACCAGAGTGAAAAAAGTTTCAATCTTTGAATCGCTTTGAACCTTCTCATTTATTTTCCCTGCAATTCATATGAAAAATAGATGAATAAACCTTTTGAAAATTAAGATAGAAATAAATTAATAAATATAAAAAAAATAGTAAAATTAAATCAAAACATATTAAACTATGTTAAAAGTAGTAATAATATAAATTATAAATATTACCATAGTTATATTTTGTACATATGAACAAATCAAAGTAATAAATCTATATAATTTGATTTATATCAACATGAAAAATCAAATGAGTATAATTAAGAATAATAATAATAAAAAGAAAAAATAAATAAAAATATTGATATCTTAAATATTTATTATAGGTATTTTTTATATTAGGCAGCTAATAGATTTTATGATTTTTTTCTTGTTTTTTTTTTCTTCATAATTTCAGCAACTTGATAGGATTCATTCATAAATATGATTAAAATAGACATAAAAAATACAATAACAAATAAAATGAATACAAAAACTTACTAAATAAAATCAAAAGTAAAACTAAATCCAATATCAAAACAAAAAACATAAGAGAAAATAAAATAAAAATATCATATATTAATAAATAAACAATAATAATAAAAAAATTCAAGAATATAATCAAAATAGATAATTGAAACCTATAAATATAAAAAAGTGAATATTTCTAAAGATAATACAAAATCAAAGTAAAAAATCATAAAAAAGAAAAAAATAAAGAAAAAAAATAATTAAATGGAAAATGGAAATAAAATCTTAATGAAAAAAAAGATAAAAAATGAGGCATTCACAAACACAATAATAATTTAATGAAATCAAAGTATCAATAATAATTTTATATTTTGGCCAAAATATGTTTAACCCCCCAAGTATACACCAAATCTCACGTTGCACCTCAGCGCGAAATTCGTCTCACTTTGGTACCTCATATTAAAATTATCCCACTTTGCACCCTGGATCTTGACAGGCGTTAAATTTAATGAAATCGGTCATGTGCGTGTCCCATGGTGGATGATTACGTCTTTTAACTCCATAATCCAAGGACTTAAATGTCATTTCACCATGAAAACTCTCAAGTCTTCACCACTATGTAACCACCATGGCCACTACCACCAAACATCCACCATCGCCTCCATACAACCACCACCACCGTTCTGCCGTGACCGCCACCAAACTACCACCATAATCAAATTCAACCATCAAAATCAAGTTTTTCACTTCATTGTTCCAATCCAAATAAGATTAATCCTATTGGAATTATTATTTCTACTTTCCTTCTTTCTTTTATTTCTTTTTTCTATATTTGGTGCTAATTAACATATTTTTCCATATATAGAATTTACTTTTATCTTCTTTGATTGTTTTGTTAATATTTGTGACAAATTCTTATATACAACCGTTGCATCATGGTGCGACACGTGGCAAGTCTAAAAAAAAAACCTCCATTGACTTTAAAATGTTATATCTTGAGATTTATAACTCGAAAAAAAAATTAAAAATACCGCTGTGTTCGTTTCGACGAGAAGAATAAAACTACACAGGTCATGATATGGTTTGATTTTTTTTTTAAAAAAAACATATTTTTTTACACACAAAAAGTTTGAGCTGCTTTATCAGCTGAGATGTAACACTCTGTTCTAATAAAAGTAACAGTTTCATCTTCAAAAAGTAACACTTTTACAGTCAAATGTAACAACAATTTTACCAGAAAATTTAAATTGTTTTGATAGTTTTTGTGGTTAGAAAAAATAATATTTGAAGTATAACAAAGTGAATATATAATTATAAATTTTTATATAGATGAATGAAACATTTTTATTTAGTAAATGTTACTTTTATTCTTTAAAAAAAAGAGTAGAAATTCATATATATAATCGAGTTGCATTTCAATTGTTACTTTCTCAATAAAAAATTGTTACATTTAAGATATAATGTTACATTTAAGAATATAAACTGTTACAATTGAGAAAAAAATGTTATATTTATTTTTTATAAAATGTAACATTAGTTTAGTTTGTTAATCTTATGTTAATTTTGAAAAAAAAAGTACTACATTTGAAAAACAAAGTGTTACATTTGAAAAGAAAAAAGTGTAACATTTCGTTATAATAAGTGTTACTTTTGTTGGGAGGAAAAAAAGTTGGGGTGGCAAAAAAAAAAAAATCTCAGCAGAAGAAACAAAAATAAAAAAAAAAAAAAAAAAAAAAAGAGGAAGGGGCTCCTGTTGCACGGTGCAACCGTTGCACAGGAGACCCCCTCAATATTTGTTCCTAATGTATTGCAGTATTATTATAATATTTTTTATTTTTATAATTAGTAATACATTTTTTAAAAATAAAAATTAGAATTCTAAATTGGATATTATTATTTTAATACTTTTATTTAAGATTATAATGTATAAAATTATTTTTTATTTATTTATAAAATCTTTTTATACAATTATTGAATATAAGAAGAGTGAGAAATAAACTAAAGGAAAATTATAAATTAAGATGAGAATGTCCATAATACCCATCATGTGACATGCACATGACCAGTTTCGTTAATTTTCTAACGTCCGTTGGGATCTAGGGGACAAAGTGGGATAATTTTATCATGAGGTACCAAAGTGGGACGAATTTCGCGCGGGGGTGCAAAGTGAGATTTGATGTATACATTGGGGGATAAACGTATTTTGGCCTTATAGGAGTATTTTCATTATAATAAATAAATTAATATAAAAATATTATTTAAAATTTTATGCGTCAACATAATTAAAGGACAAAAGTATACTCCCATCGTCCGTTTTTAATCTGAAAATAGTTATTTCGGTTGATCCCACTTTACTTTACAAAATCTTAAAATAAAAAGTTTTTAACACTTTTTAAATAATGAGACACACTTATCATACTCACAACAACTACTCAATTACTATTTCCTACTTCACTTTCTCTCTCGTACTGAACTATTTACACAATAACACATTTTTTGTGGTTTTTTTTCGAAATCAAAACACCATTGTATTAAACATAAAAGCATAAACATGCGAGGACACAATCTACGCTAATTTTTGTGTTAAAGCTTATCTTTGTAAACTAAAGTTCATATATTACAAAAATCTCATCACTTACCCATCTTCTTTCACCCATTACATTATGAATGAACAATTATATCCTCCACCAACTACTATTTTGACTCATGTTTGCCTTGATTCTTTAATAAACGAGTAAAGTCAAATTAAGCACTTTAAATCGGAACGGAGGGAGTATAAAAAAAACATGGCCCGACATTTTCACGCTATATGAATCGCCACGTCTTCTAACTGTATGTGGTCAAACCGCACCAGCATAAACACCGTAACTAAAAGGCCACTAAACTCCCTTTTGCTTGCCTGTGATGTTAACTTGATTTGACAATGTTTATTTATGTAGTAAATGTTGCTAAAACTGATTGGACAAAGTTTTGGCAGATTATGTGTCCGTGTTGGTCCTATATGGTCTCGCGGATTTCGAACCGCTGCACCCCTAGTTAGCTCCACCCAATGATTATGAATAGAGCCACCTCATTTTAGCTCTATTCAACGGATGAGATGTGTCCGAGCTCGGTGGGACCTACAAAAAATTGAAATTATCTTAGCGGCACACCCAAACCGCTCGCCTATGTGGCCTTAATCGGAGCCGTTGGGTGGAGGGGTGTAGCTAACTTGGGTGGAGTGGTTCCGGGTCCATGCTCTTGCCATCTGGACCACACCAATGGGACAAATTTTTGCGCCACTAGTTTTTAGTTGTTTTTATTATGTGAGTTTTTACTTTAATTAATTAGAGAATTATCGTAATCCAATTCCAATTTCAATAGTGAGGATTGGCCTGATTTGGCTTTGATTATTTAAATGGTTTTGTGGGAGGTGAAGTGGCTTGGTTTAGTCAAGATGATGAACGTTCAAACAATTCATCAAATTTATGTCGGTTAGATTTGGTTTTAAATATAATAAATTTGCTATATTGGGTATTGGGTAGGCAATTGGTAAGTCAAATTTGTCAAACAAATAATAACTGTGAAATTAGGTATTCTTGTTTAGATTTTATTTCCTTGAAGTTTCTTTGATTTTGTTGTTTTCTTATTGTATGTTTGTTTGTTTCCTTTCATTTGTTGAGGGTCATTTGATTTCTCTCAATGGTGAGAGCCTGTTGAATTTTCTCCTTAGTGAGAGCCCGTTGAATTCTCTCCTTCGTGAGAGCATTTGCTTTGTTTTTTTTTTTATTTTTCTTTGATGTTCTTGAACTTGTTATTCGCACTTTTCATATCTTCAATTTGGTTGGTAAAGTCTAAGGATAATGCTTGGGGTGTATATTGGAGGCCATTGTCCCATTTTTGTAAGTGCAAATATGTAAGGGGGCTTCGATTTCAAATCTTACGTCAACTCAAGTTTGTCTTGCCCGGGATGTTTGTTGGCATTTTTCTGTCAACTCAAAGGCTCTATTTTCTCGTATTTTCAAAGTTAGATCGTACCAGTTTATTTGAATGCCAGTTGTAGGTTGTTGCCAAGTTTTACTTGACGGAGCGTCTGTGTATCCCAGGGACAAGTTCGGATGGGGCTTTGGTGTAAAATTGATATCGACATGGTTCTTCATGTCCCTAGAATCTTCAAAGATGTAGCATATTGGTTTTTAAGAGACTCTCAACAAATTTGTAATGTATGTATCTGGGTAGAGTCTTCAACTAATGTGGAGTGCCTACTAAATATTACTCATTATGTCCCAGTTTAAGGTTCTTACTTTCCTTTTTGGTATGTGTTGGGTATGCTTATTATAAACCACTCCTATTACCTAGATTTGATTGATCCCATAACCTAATTTTATCTTTTGTGGACTTTAGGATATATTGTAAGAAGTGTTAAACTTAATTTTTAGAATAGTCCACTTTGATAGTATAGGCTTTAGATTGATAAGCTGAAAATTTTCTAAGTCTGGAATTTTAGTGGTCAAGACCTTGACCGTGAATTCACTTGACTGTGGTAGACCACTTGACTGTGGTAGACCACCTGACCGTGGAAGACCACCTGACCGTGAATCACTTGACCGGAAGTCAGTGACCGTGAGCTTTGTGGCATATCTTGACTGGTCACATTTGACCCCTCGACCGCATGCCACTCGACCGTGAGGCCTTGACCGCAAATGATGAAGTTGTCCAAGAAACCCAAGTTTTTTCAATCTTAACCATGGTCAAACTATGGTTAATTTAGAACGTTGCAGAACTTGGATCCCAAGTAATTCAAATTTGAATTCCTCTAAGTGGGACCACCTCTTATCTGCAAAAAGGACAATCTCAGATTGAGCTCCAATTAGAATTCAACAGCTCATTGTCCTTCAACTTGGAGCCCAAGTATTTCCCAACAGTTATTTTCTCATTCAAGGCTATAAATAGCCCTTAAGTTCTTCATTGAAACAAGCTGAGATTTAAAAGAGAGAAATTGCTGTTGAAATACTTGGTGATTGAAGGTCATACTCAAGATTTCCAGAATCCTATGAATCTTCAAAGAACTCACCTTCAAACCTTCAAAGATCTCCAGCAACAAACAAGTCATCTCAAGCCTGTAACACTTAAGATTCATTAGGCTCTACAATCACTTAGATTTTAAAGAGCTTCTGATTCTTACACACACACTCACCCCAATTGATCAATAACATAGATTGAATCAAAAGGGATACACTGGTCTAAGTCTAGGATTTATTCTTCATAGAAAGTAGGTGTTGATTCAAAGCTTTATCTCTGTAATCTGTACACTCAAGAATCAATATATACCTCCATTTAAAATCCAAGACTGACCATCTTGGCAAAGGACGTAGATCTTTTAACAGATCGAACATTTCCAAATACTTGTGTCATTTTACTTTCTGCAAATTTACTTTCAAGTATTGTTCATCTTGTTCTTTATTGTTCATATTAATCTTGTTTGTCGTTTAGTGTTTGATCTTTCAGATTTAAGAACTGTTGTGAATTGTGTTTGTTTGTTCTCCACATTGCCTAAGTTTAAATCTGACTAACTTATCTTTTGCCAATACTTCTAAGACAACAACTTTCAATCTCTCAACCATCTGACCGCAAATCTCTGACCGCAACACTCTGACCGCATCTCACTCGACCGGAACCTCTTGACCGTGAGTGAGCTTCTACTTAGAGATTTTGTCAAAAACAACCTTACCTCATTTCTATCGAAAACTTCCGCTGTGCATATTACACCTTGACTGTGTGGTTTATTACTTGACCGCAAAACTCAAGATTGTAAGCACTTGGTTGAATTTTGAAAAAGGGTTAAAATTTTAAAGTAGGCTATTCACCCCCCCTCTAGCCTCCTTTCTCATACCCTTGTTGTGTCTTTGGGACCAACAAGTGGTATCAGAGCAAACACCTTTATAAAACTTCTGTTTTTCAAGCTTAACAGCTTGGGTGCCGATTCAAAATGGCAAGTCAGAAAACTATGGCAACGGTTAACTTCACTCACGTTCCAGCGTTCGACGAAGATAACTTTGACGTATGGAAGCACAGTATTCTAACTCAGTTCTACTCCATGGACGAGCAACTTGGTGATTGTCTTACCATTGGACCATACTTCCCAATGAAAGCTAATCCGAATCCAGAAACCAATGCAGACATACCATCAATCAAGAAACCAAAAGCTGAATGGACCGATGAAGAGAAAAGACTGGTTGGAATGGATGTGAAAGCAAAAAGCATACTTTTAAGTACCTTGAGTACGTCACGGCGTCGACAGATCATGGAATGTTCTACTGCAAAAGAACTTTGGGATGCAATTGAAAATTACATTGAAGGAGATCAAGCTTGCAAAGAAAGCAAAAAGTTTGCAATTCAAAGAAGATTCAACAAATTTGCTAAGATCCCCGGTGAATCACTTAAAGCCACTTATGATCGTTATTGTGAGATCGTGAGTACTTACACCGCACTTGGAAAGAAGCTTACCAAGAAAGAAATCAATGTTAATTTTCTTGCCGCTCTTGGTTCTCAATATCTTCACAAAGGAAACACTCTTGAAGATACCAAGCTACTAGATGATATGTCTCTCAGAAGCCTCTATGCCAATCTCAAGGTTTTTGATATCAAGCTCCATAACATTGAAGAAATGGAAGGAAAAACTAAGAGTTTGTCGTTGGTCGCTCAAAAGGAAGAAGTGATCGAGGAAGAAGATCCAAAAATCTCCACATCTGATCTATTAGATATGGGCGATGATGACTTTGCTATGTTCGTGAAAAGATTTCAAAAGTTCAGAAAATCAGCAAGGCCCGGATCATCCAGCAAAGCTCCAGCAAGGTTCTCAAGGAGCAGCTCAACAAGTAAGAAAGAGTACTCCAACTTCTCAAAGAAGAAAGAGGATCTCGTTTGTTTTAACTGCAGGAAACCCGGTCATTTCGCTTCAGAATGCCCAATTCCCAAGTATGAGTATATGAAGAAGAAAAGCAACTTCAATCCAAGATACTCAAGCAAAAGGGGATGGTTGCTGAAGAGGACTCTACCACAAAAGAGTTAGCTACCTGGATAGAGTCAGATTCTGATGAAAGCGATGAGGATTCTGAAGAAGGTCACATTTGTTTGGTCGTTCATTCTGATGATGAGGATGATAATGAAAATCGTCGCTCACCAAATGCAAAACCTAAACGGATAAGCTATACGGCTGATGAACTTGCTGAAAAAGGATTCCTAACTCCGGTTCAAAAGAATGGTGATCTTCTATTTTCAAGATGTGATGTGAGTGCAGCAAAGAAGGCTCTACTAAACCCCAAAGTGAAGGAAGTTCTGTCTACCACACCTCAAGTCAAGTTTGACATTTCCCCCGATAAACAAGAAAAGATGTTTGCAAAAGCTGAACAGGTAATTAGTAAATTCTCTGGTATGAAGGAAGCTTTAGCACTTTCAACTGATGAAATTTCCCAGCTTAAGACGGAGAAATCTCTACTAAGATCTGAACTCACCCTCCTTAAGGAGCGGATCAAGAGCACGACTCCTCTTACTGATCGAAACCGTTTCTTAGAAGAACAAAATGCTATATTTAAAGTTAAAAACGAAGAATTGGTTGCTGAGATAAACGACCTGAAAAGGATCACTAATGAGTGGAACAATTCTCGTGTCACTATGGAACAAATCTTAGAATCCCAAAAGTCTAGTGGTGATAATGAAGGCATGGGATTCCAAACTAGTGACAACCTTAAATGTGCATCTTGTTGTGAAAGAGATGAGAAATTTACCAAGAAAACTTTGGAAGGGTCAAAAGCTAAACATCAAGAATCTAAGGGTAAAAGACAAGAACCAAAGAAGAAACTAGAGTTCTACTATGTCTACCCTAAGTATCAAACTGGCAAGGCTTCAAAGTTGAAAGAAAAAGTCATGGAAGATTCTACCGCAGAGGAATACTCTGGTAAGGTACCTGGACACGACCGCGCATCAACCTCAAGACCCGAGTAGCCTTCCGCGGCATGTCGACCGCAAACAAGGGTCATGCGGTCAAGTTCAAGAAATTGAACTTTGTTCAGGAGAGATCTTCCATACCAGTTAACAATGTTGTGCTCAAGACCTCAACGAATTTTGTTAACCCTCAGTTGGGTGGCTTCCACCATTGTTCTGTGTGTGATGATTATGGTCACAAGGCTGCTGAATGTCTTTTAAGATTCACATCAAATCCCAGAAGGCTTAAACCCCCTTCTGTGAGGCAAGTGTTTAAAAGTTGCTAACCCTTTGGACCCAAAAGAATAAAAGGGGACCCTGTTCTTAAATATTTATTTTATAGGTCCTCTACTTAATGGCTGGACACTCCAAGGATAAATCAAGTTTATGGTATCTCGATAGTGGCTGCTCAAGGCACATGACCGGAGATATCAATTTATTAGAAGATGTCCGTGAAGAAAAAGGGCCATCAGTAACCTTCGGAGATAATAACAAAGGAAAGACTGTAGGATATGGAGTCAACCGAAAAGGAAAAATCACCATCCAAGAAGTCTCTCTAGTTATTGGTCTACAACACAATTTACTCTCAATATCTCAGTTCTGTGACAAAGGATTGTAATGCCACTTCACTTCAAATTTCTGTCTCATCAAAGATGGCATATCCGGCGTCACCTTGCTTAAAGGGATTCCTAAGAAAAACGTTTATATTGTTGATTTTACTTCATCTTGCATTTCTTCTAATCTCTGTTTTGTAGCTAAGAATGTTAGCGAAAATAGTTGGCTGTGGCACAAAAGACTAAGTCACTTAAACTTCAAGTATCTATCCAAGATTGGAAGAGAAAATCTAGTTCGTGGTCTACCCAAAGTAGCTGATCACCACGATGAGAAGTGCACAGCATGTCAACTAGGCAAACAACCAAAGACGTCTTTCTCCAGCAAGACGACACCTTCAACTTCAAGATGTTTGCAGCTGCTACATATGGATTTGTTTGGACCTGTTACTACCGCAAGTATTGGTGGAAATAGATATACCTTAGTTGTGGTAGACGATTATTCAAGATATACGTGGGTTGAAATGATGATCTCAAAGGATGATTGCTATGACATTTTGACCGCACTCTTTAGACAGCTCCAAACACAAAAGCAAGATGACATCGTTAGTGTTCGATCCGACAACGGTACAGAATTCAAGAACAACGGTGTAGCTCAGTACTGTGATGACCATGGTATTGACCACAAATTCTCTGCTGCTGGAGTTCCTCAACAAAATGGTGTTGTGGAAAGGAAGAACAGAACGTTGATAGAGGCTGGAAAGACTATGATTGCTGAAGCAAAGCTACCACAATACTTTTGGGCTGAAGCCGTCAACACAGCATGATTCACTCAAAATAGATCCCTCATCAACAAGACCTACAGCAAAACTCCTTATGAACTTTGGAGAGGAAGAACCCCCAACATAGCATACTTCAAGATATTTGGATGCAAATGCTTCATACTCTACAACAGTAAAGAGCATCGAGGTAAATTTGCTCCTAAGGCCGATGAAGGCATATTTATTGGGTATGCTAAACACTCAAAAGCTTTTCGTGTATTTAATAAAACCACTCTTAAGATAGTAGAATCTGTCCATGTTACTTTTGATGAACATTCTCTCCTTGAGCCACATATGGCTCCAAATGTTGCTGATGATTTTGTTGAGCTTAATGAGACAGGTACAAATCAACCACAAAATCAATCAACTCAAAGAAATCCATCTACCTCAACTGCACCTCCATCTACCTCTCATGAAGCACCAGAAGCTACCACATCTGCTGCTATCTCAAATGGAGTTGAAGTTGAAACACCCATCAATGTGGAAGAACCTATACCTCAAATTACTTATGATTGGGAAGGCACAAATGACGTATCACTAGAAGATTTACAACCACCATCAACTCAACCAGACATACCTCAAGAAGTTCGTGAGGTTAGAGATCACCCAATTCAGAATATCATTGGTGATTTGCATTCTGGTGTTCGAACAAGAAGATCGAACTATGATGCACTTACCACATTCATATCTCAAATTGAACCCAAGAAAGTTGATGAAGCACTCCAAGACTCAAGTTGGGTTGTTTCTATGCAAGAAGAGCTCAACCAATTTGAAAGATGTAAAGTATGGACCTTAGTTTCAAGGCCACAAGATCAAGGAGTGATTGGTATAAAGTGGGTGTTCCGAAACAAGATGGATGAGAATGGAAGCATCACAAGGAACAAAGCTAGGTTGGTTGCACAAGGATACAGACAAGAAGAAGGCATTGATTACGATGAAACATTTGCCCCCGTTGCAAGACTTGAAGCTATAAGGATATTTTTAGCTTATGCCTCTTCCAAAAGATTCAAATTATATCAAATGGATGTGAAGAGTGCATTCCTCAACGGCGAACTTCAAGAAACAGTCTTTGTTGCTCAACCGCCCGGATTTGAAGACCCCAAATTTCCAAATCATGTCTACAAACTCCGTAAAGCTTTATATGGACTCAAATAAGCTCCACCTGCATGGTATGATACTCTATCTAAATTTCTCCTAGAGAAAGGCTTCAAGCGTGGTAAGATCGACACAACTCTATTCATTGCTAAATATCATGATCATACTTTATTAGTTCAAATATATGTAGATGATATTATTTTTGGTTCTACTAATGAATTGTTGTGTAAGCGATTTGAGAAGCTAATGAAAAGCAAATTTGAGATGAGCATGATGGGAGAATTAACATTTTTCCTTGGGCTTCAAATTAAACAATGTGCTGAAGGCATCTTCCTCAATCAAGCAAAGTACACAAAGGACCTTATCAAAAATTTTGGACTTAAATGCAAAGGCATATGACACTCCTATGGCTGCTGGTAACAAGTTAGATAAAGACTTGAAAGGTAAAAAGGTTGATCAAATCGTATACCGAGGTATGATTGGTTCTCTTCTTTACTTAACTGCTAGTAGATGTTTAGTGTTTGTGTTTGTGCTCGTTATCAAGCGGATCCTAGAGAAGCACATCTTATTGCTGTTAAACGTATTATTCGATATCTATCTGGGACTATTAACCTTGGACTTTGGTACTCCAAAGATTCAAATTTTGATCTTATAGGTTACTCAGATGCAGATTATGCAGCATGTACAATAGACAGGAAAAGCACAAGTGGAACTTGTCATTTCCTTGGAAATCAACTCGTCTCATGGGCAAGCAAGAAACAAGCCTCAGTATCTGTATCTACCACAGAAGCTGAATATATAGCTGCTGGAAGCTGCTGCTGCCAAGTGCTCTGGATGAAGCAACAATTGGTTGACTACGGAATCAATGAAGAAAATTGTCCAATCTATTGTGAGAATACATCTACCATTGCTGTCTCCAACAATCCTGTCATGCATTCAAAAACCAAACACATTGATATCAAGTACCACTTTCTCAAGGATCATATGGAAAAAAGTAATATCCATCTAGAGTATGTGAGTACTGACAATCAAATTGCAGATATTCTCACCAAGGCTCTTGATTCGAAGAGATTTAGGTATCTTAGAGGAGAAATGGGCATGCTAGAACTTTAATTTCTTGTCCATATATCTTGATTGTGCTAATGTCTTGTGTTTTATCTAAGCCCAAAACCAAGTAGGCCACGGTCAACCTCTCACCGGTCAAGCAATCCCGGTCGAAACATCAAAATCCTTCAAGTGAACCGACCGCACCCTGTTGACCGTAAAATGTGCCGACCGCATGAAAGGATAAAATTTGTTCAAGGCTTTGAAGAAGCCTACCGCATGGGAAAATGATGACATTGGCTCATTGCTTTAAAGAAGCATTCTTTGGTTAAGGTAACATACTTGACCGCAAGCATTCACGGTCAAGCACCTGACCGCAAACAGTTTGGGTGACCAGGTAAGTGTTTCTAACTTAGCAAACTTTTAGGATCATCTTAGTCATCCAAAGGGGTAATTTCGTAATTTCCCATTTTCCCTCGTCTTCATTTAATTCAAATCATTTGCAATTAATTGTATTCCCTTATTTATGCCCGCCGTCACTATCCATGCATTTATGGCGAAAGGACATCATTGGTCAAATCCCTGAATGTGCAGAGTTAACCTCCCACTTCTTTGCACAAACCGATCCACTACTCCTTAACCTCCACCACTCTACTTTTCAGAATTTGTTTTTCTGAGCTATCTCGTCACTTTCTCTCTCTACACCCAGTTCCTACTCTCTCTCTCTCATTCCTCTTTCACAATTTCTCTATATATATGGCTCCAAAACCTTCTCAATCCTCAAAACCCTCCAAGAAATCACAAGATTCTACATTTGAAGACAACATGGTATGGATTCTTGACCCAAAATATCTTATGTTCTTAGTTTACATTTTAGTTTTGGCGGGTTAGAACCCTTTCACATTCTCGTCTGATTCTCTAAAATTTTTGGGTTGTTTCATTTTTGATATTGATTATTCTTGTTAGATTCTTAGTTTCAAGTTCATTCCCATACTTAGTTTCGCATTTCAACTTCTTTAATGTCTCTGTCTCTACCATGGAAGTTTTGAAGTTTTTTTAATTTTGCCCTTTTAATTTCTGGATTCTATGTTCTCTTAATGATAAAATTGTTGATAGATTTGTGTTTAATCGGTTTTTGTGCTCATTTCGATGTAACTTTTATGAATTTTCGTGCACTTTAGCAATATCTGGGTTTTCATCGTGAATAGTGTTCTTCAGTTGTTCTTCGTTTTCTTAAGAAACCACTTTTCAATCCGTTTTTCTTATTACACATAGTAAATTGGTGTTTGTGCGTGTTTTGGATTAACATCTTAAAATTCTAAGTATCTACCTTGTCGACCGCTCTTTTAGTTCAACCGCTAGTACTCTCAACCGTGTTGGTCATTTGACCGCCAGTGTCATTCGACCGTCTGTTGGTGAACCTATGAGTTCTATGATTCTAACTTCTCAAGTTTTCATTCAGGATGAAAAATCCTTCATTCCAGGTTGTGTATTGGACCACGATGATCTCATGAATGATGCCATCGGAAGGAATATCATCAGGAGGATGACCAAATCTGGCATTCTCAACTTCTTTACCATGAATCAATCATATCACCTTTCTGCTGCGGTCGGAGAATTCTACTCTACCGCAAAAGAGATTAAAGGAACAGATGAAAAGAATAATCCACTTGATTGGATTGAGGCTGAAGTGTATGGAAAGAAAGTTGAGATAGACTACACTGAAATTGCAACCGCTCTAGGTCTTGATATTGACTTCGAAGCTCCTGAATCCCTCACCACTGAAGAATGTAATGAGCTTGCACAACGGTTGATTGGCTCCACAAATGTATGCACACCCTACCGGAAGACCTTTCCTGAAGTGATGTATTATATTGGACACCTGGTTGGCCACAGTCTTCTGTGTAAAAGTGGCAACCATGGCAACTTCAATTCTACTCAATGGAACCTCTCTGCCGCTATCTATCTGGGCAGGAAGATGAATTGGCCCAAGACCCTCTATTCTCTGCTGGTTGAACAAGTCAAGGATTACCACAAGCAGATCAGGGAGAGAGCCCCCACAAAATACAAGAAGAACTCTAGACTGCTGTCCCTCATCTTCAAATACACTCCTGAACTCAAAAAGGAGATTGCCAAAGATAAGCATGCTAAAGTGAACATCTCTCTCTCGAAGGTTTTTGATATCAAAACCATGAGATCTACTTTCAGAAATCGTTTTGGTGATATTCAGTACCAAGCTTACCTAGCAAAGGACCGCAAAGAAAAGTATGTTCCTCCTCACTATACCAAGGCAGCTAGGATAGCCTTAGGACTGGATCAACCGCAGGATTCGACCGGTGACCAAAATGATGATGATGACAGTGAAGGAGAAGAAGCAAGGGAAGCCCGGTTGGTTAATGGCAAAGCTAAAGCCAGTGCATCTACCGCACCCCCTCTCAAATCTAAGCCCTTAACAGGGATCAAGTTCAAAGATCTGGTTTCTCCAAGTTCCAAGTCTCTGTCCCCTCCTCCTCCGGTCTCCAAACACTCCGCTCCTCTAAGGCAAGTCAAGTCTACCGCTCTTCCTCGCTCTACCGCCGTCCGGTCTACCGCCTCATCTCCTGCCGCTCCCTCCAAGTCTCTAAAACCTAAGGCTCCTCTCCCCGCATCATTTAAGGGGGAACAATCAAAGAAAAGAGATTTGTCTCTAAGTCCTCAGCAAGTTTCCAAGAAGACAAAGGTTTCCAGACCTCCTCCATCGACCGTTTCTCCTGATTTTACCCCATCCGGTTCACCTACTCAGGGCGACCGTGAAGATGTTATTGAGATTATTCCACCCCAGCGCCTGAAAAGGCAACCAATTTCTAAACCAACACTTGGTTTGGTTGATGAACCTACAGATGAAGAGGTAGAGGATGTATCTGATGATGAATCATAACATTCTGATGATAATGCTGGTGATGATGTTGAGGTTGATTAGGGTATCAACGCCAATAGCCCGGTTTTTAGTGATGATGAAGTTCCTGAAAATGTTGAAAAGCGTGCTGAGTCTGTAAAGGAAGTTGAAAAGGATGTGCTAGTGTCTGAGCATGAGGGTCACGGTCATGAATATGACCATGAACCAAGTGACCGCGCAGTTGATGATACTCGTAAATTGACCATGTCTCCAATCAGGCCTTCCACCTCTGAACCTCCGGTCGATCCAATTGCTCATTTGTTGACCGCAGTGGAAATGCTTACTCAAATCAATCTGGATTCCCAATCCCAGATCTCAAAGCTGACCGCCAATCAGGCCGCTCTTCATGAAGAAATCTCTGAGCTGAAGTCTGCCAACTCCGTGTTTAAGGACCAGGTTACTGCTCTTCCCTCTCAACTGATTGAGACCATTAAGGGGGAGAGAGAGTACATATCAAAGGCTATATCAGATTCCCTCTCCGGTCAAGCAGGCAGCAGCTCTTTGAGGCCCGGTCAAGCTGGCAGTTCTACCTCTACCGCTCTTGTTGCTCCAAGTACCTTCATGGTAACCCCGGACTTTATGAATCAATCTTTCCTCATTCAAACAAGAGCCATCATGAAATGATTTTCAAAGGAAGTCTTAAAAGCCTCGATAGACATCTCAAAATCTATGGAGGATGTGAAAGATGAACTTTCTCTGGAAGTAAAAAAAGTAAGAGTGTCGGTGGAAAAAGATGTTGACATTGCCCTGAAATCCGCTATGACCAATCTGAATGAAAGCTTGGGTAGGAAATTGGAAGCATTCAAACAAGCCATGATTGTCCACACCAACCGCCTCAATGATCAATCAAATAAAATTGATTTACTGTCAAATCGAGCTAACACTGTGTTGAACAGGATCAACCGCCATGGTAATCTAGTTGCAAATTAAGAGGCAGAAGCAGGCCACGGTAATGTAAATGCTCAGGGTGAAGACGATGAAGATGGAGTGACCGTGCCTATTCTCATTCCCGGTCTCTCCATGCCCTCTTACCGCTTTCCCTTCTACGACCTCACTGAAGATGATCTCCATGAATTCGACCGTTTCTAGTCCAACCATGATTCTATCCCACCTTAACTCCTTTTTGTTGACCGTGTGTGGTCTTTGAAACATTTGTTAATGCTTGTCCCAAAACAATTTTTATTTTCTGTTTGTTTTATGGTTTGTAAAACCTTAATCACCTCTTTTGGTTTGCACTCCCTATGCTTGAATGGATATCTTTTTGGAGTGCCTCTGAATGTTTGTTTGATGCATTTGATTGCTTATTACTATTTCTCTCAAAAATTCTCTCAAACCTTTTATTTCTATCTTGCTAGGATTAGAATTTATTTTATCTTTTTAGGCTGATAGAAATCTATGACATTGGCTTAGAGTGTGCATTGACTTAGGGCATTATACTTAATAAAACAATATTTCTTGAAAACATGTTGTTACCAAATACAATGAATTAGCCTTTGTTATAGTAGGTAATGGTCTCAATCAAATAGGGGGAGATTGTAACGCCCATCCTTAATCTCGTTAAATATTTGACTTATTTGTTAAATTCTTGATATGCTTGTTAAATTCTTGACTAGCATATTTATATGCTATTTTTATTTGAGTTAATTATTTAATTACTTTAGAAAATTAAGGTGGTTAAATGTCAAAGTTGAAAGTTTAGGAGCTTTTTTTGTCAAAGTTAGAACTTGAGGGGCCTAGTAGCAATTCTTGGAAAGTTCCAAGTATATCACCTTGGGTTTCTCTCTCTGAGAAACCATTTTACCCAAATTGCTTTACGTATACTCCTTCTGTTCTAAAGAAGGTTTAGGATTCTTCCTATTCTCGACTCCTCTCCCGGATAAATATTCGTGGCGTTGAATAGAGCGTTTCCTGCCGAACAGAAATTAGTTTGGGTCAACTTGATTTCGGACTAGGTAAGCTATTAGCTTCCCCTTACTTGTAATAACATGTATATATGTTATTCCCGCTACTTGTTCTTGTTAAAATTGTGTTTTGGGCAATTTTTGTGATACTTGTTAAATTGGGACGAAGGGAGTATTTCTTGGTACAGAGCATGCTAAATGGGTTTGCAAGTTAATAAGAAAATTATACTCCTATTCGTGAGACGGTAAAATAGTAACTTGATTTAAATATTATTAAAAAAATTATACCATTATTTGTGGTACGGGGAAATGAATGGAAATATCCCTAAATGTTTATACTAGTATATTAGAAAATTATACTTATACTTTTGGGGACGGTGAAATATTAAATTGGAATAAAAGGAAATTATCCTATTATTTATGGGACGGTAAAAGAAATGAATTGAGCTTGAAATAGTGTCTTGGGTATTGCCTAAGGGTTAGTAAAAGTTACTCCTACGCTTGAGACGGAGAATTCTAAGCCTGGGAAAGAGATTGGGTTTTTGCTGATTTATGCCTTGGGCGACCGCCCAGAGTGGTTAAGGGCGACCGCCCATGTCATCAGACTCGAGTGTCAAAAATTGTGATCTTGGGCGACCGCCCAGGATGGGGTTGGGCGACCGCCCAGAACCCCTGTTCCAACCAAAGTGTTTTAAATCTAAATTAAATTGAAAGCTTATCCCTCCTAAGGCATATAGCCTTAAGATAAGATGTCCAAGCAAGTGTTGTGACACCATAGGGGTATCAGAAGTGAGTCTTGAACATGATTACTCATTAAATTAAAGTGAGAACTTGAGTATAAAAGGAAGAACTCTTCTTTATGTCTTAAAAGTGCTATGAATAAGCACTTATGTGTTATGCTTGTCTTGGAACCTATGCTTGTGCACCTAGAGGGCACCCAATTAGTGACTTGAGCTCGAATATCCTATGTAGGGGATTATGAACTTGTAAGTATGAGTTGTATAGCTCATTTACTTAATTTGAACTCGAAGTAATCTTGGTCTAGGTTTAGGGTATTACCTTAGATGGCCTAGATGAGTGTTGTAGAACACTCTAGTACTGAAAAATAGTCCCTTTGTGAACAAATGAAATGTGGACTTGAATCATAATTAAATGATAACTTGAGTATAAGAGTAGTAACTCGTTTATGTGTCTTGAAGTTAATGTTTATGTACCTTAGGGGCACCAACTGATATCTTGAGCTTGAATGTCCTAAGAAAAGGATTGGAAAATAATACGTGAAAGATGTATAGTTCATCTTCTTAGCTTGAACTTGAAGTATAAGATAATTAACTCTTGTACATGTTTAACCATCCAAAGAAATGGATTGAGAACTTGGATATAAGATGATAAAATCTTGTAAATGTCTTGAATGTCCTGAATGTCTTGAAAGTCTTGAATGTCTTGAAACCATTACATGAGTATGGTAATAAACTTGAAAGATTCTTGATGTGTATATGCAAATCTTGCATGTAGCTACTTGATAGAATGTAGCTTCTTGATTATTTGATACATGACATGAATAACCAAAGAATTGGGTTATGAAACTAGTTAGAGAATGATTAACTCTACTACATACTTGAATTTGATACGTGTGTATTGTAAGTGTTATGAACAAACACTAAAGTGCTAGTGATTGGTTTTAATCGTGTATATACTCAGTGAAGTATATAAAGAATAAAGAAGATATCTTGTCTTGAAATGGGTTCCTAAAGAAAATAGGGACTAGTGTAATATGAAGATAATTCATATAATCGTGAATACTATGATTTAAGTTAATAAGAATAACTACAGAACACAATATGTGTTGAGAAAATGTATTCGATTATTAACGATACATATACGTGAGATATGACTGTGACTAGGTATGATGTGACCTATTCTATTACGTGTTAGGGTCTAAGGTATTGGGCTCTATTTGATAGTAAGGGTATCGTGATAGACACTTTAATGTGTTAAACGTGATATGAATATGTACGTGCAAACTTTGCATGTGACAAAGTGATATACCCTACTACTTGACTGAAGTCTGTTATTAATGGACTCTTACTTGGATTGATCGTGTTACATGGACACCTTATGTGCCATTGTTATCTTGGTTTGTATTCGCAATAATCGCGTACGTGTACTTATATTCTCGTGAGCACATGATACATGACTACATGGTGCATATTCTCGTGAGCACATGATACATGATTACATGGTGCATAAAGACTGGTCCACTAATATGGGACTTAGTTCTATTCTTGTAGTTCAAGTAAACATCTACTTGTGCATTCTTGTGTGAGTCCAGCTGGTTCTCCTTGCTTGTTCGAAAATATATAGGTTCACGCTTGTCGCGAGAGCTGGGGCTTAAGTGACAATCGGGTCCCTATGTATTTCCGCCTGACCCCTTACTACCGGCCATAGTAAGGGAATAGCTTCCTTGGTTGGAGCAATAAGCCTGACCTAAGTGAATGCTAAACTCCTGTCTTGAACACCACGTGGATTTTGTTCTTGTGGATGACACTGGTTACCAGGTCTTCTTATATACTGCACAGCAGTTTCTTGTTCTTGTTCTTGGTTGTCCTCAGCTAGAAAAGCATTGACAACAAATGGTATTCTTGGGAGGAATAAGGAAGGATTCATGTAAAAATGCGTGATAGGCCTATGTGCATCTTGGTGAGCTGGTCTAGCCTCTCACACTACTTGACTACTTGTTACCTGATCATATCTTGAGCTTGATTACTTGTTGAGTTGGCTTAGCCTCTCCTATACTTGTTACTTGATGATACTTGATATATATTTAGTTGAGTATCTACTTGTATTGCATGATAACATGACATATAGTTGCATGTTAATAGCTTACTGAGATTTATCTCACCCTTTATTTGTTTAATTGTTTCCCCCCCTGGAAAGCAGGGGATAGTACGCAGTGAGGCTCGACTTAGCTGGGAATTTACTCAGCAGGATATTCTTGTTCGAAGTTAGTGTCCTTTTATATTTTGGTAAGGAGGATCTTGTATGAGTTAATAAACTCTGGGCTTGTATTGGGGTAGTATTTGTTGTCCCTAGACAGTTCTTGATGCCAGCTTATTTACTAGGCATGTCTTCCGCTGTATGTAACCTTGTTTGGTTTTAATTTTCTTGGTCTAGAACTCGTGTGAGCTATCTTAGCTCCTTACTCTTGAGTATATATAGCATGTCAGTTTGTTTCTAACAGGTATTGTTCCTGTTTCCCGTTAGTTTCTTGTTCCTTGTTAGTTACGCGCACCAGGTTCGAGGTTCTATTAGGGGATCCCGGGACTTGGGGCGTGTCAGTGTGGTATCAGAGCTATGGTTTAGCTCTAAGCCTGGATAGGGTCTATGGCCTAGGTTGGGTTAGTCTTGGGTGTGTTTTCGACGCCGAGTGCTTCGTTACTTGTTGTCATACCAGGCATAAGACTTGTGTTGATAGTGTTGATCCAATTGGATTAGATGGTTTGAGAATCGAGAGCGCGAGTCTTTAAAGACTTAGGCGTATTTATCTTGTCTTGTGGACATTGTTTCGTGCTATATATGCATGCTTGTCCTTATCTCGTGAATTGCGTGGAAGTGTATTCTCTAGTAAGAGACTACGTGTTGATATTGTTATTAGTAAGAGCTTGATAGAAGTGTGGGTGATAACACCCTATACGTTTTATGTTAACTTGGTCATGTTACCTAGATGGGACATTGATGTGATACGTGTCATGACTTGACTTTCTATGTGTTAGGTCATTCTTGTTTACCACAATAGATGGTAATTATTTCTATGCTAGTATGCTTGACTATATATGTGAGCATGATAGATTTATGCATAACCCTTATGTTCTACATTGAAAGTTCTAACAGTGTTATCGAGATTGTACTGGGTATTTAACCTATGTGATTGATAGTGGAATTTCTATACCAAACCAGATGGATGTATCCATTCTTGATGAGAAACTTGGATTATCTTGAGTTGTTACAGTGCGAATACAGTGCTGACACCTGGATTAATGTTCTTGACCTCGATTGAGTTAAACGAGTTGAAGATTCAACTTGAGAATTTCTTGATAGAGGATATATCTACCTTGTAGTGGATGTCTGAAGTGAGTATCTGTGTTGACCTATAAGTGGAAACAACCAAGGTACGTGTGTTCTTGAGATTTCGTGGTCTTGTTAGAGATTCATGAATGAATTTCGAAGGCAGCTCCATTGTTAACTATTTGACACCGAGAGCTACATCTTTTGATGGATTGTCTTGATGGATTGATATACGTAAAGTCAGTTTTGAATATTGAAACGATGGATAACCACGACTTCAGTATCTGAGATTGCCTAGTAGATTTAACTAGTATTACAGTGATCTGGAGGATATGACCAGTTCTATTATTTTTAGTGGATATGTCAAGTTTCACCAATATAGTGGATTGACTAATCGAGTTTGCTTGACTCTATGTGTTTCGATGTTATAATTGATACATCTTGATTGCATGAAATATTTGTGAGTATATGTGTATATTCTTGATTGCTCTTGAGTTCTATTTGTTGATTATATATGTTATAATCTTGATCAGTAAAAATTCGAGGACGAATTTTCTTTAAGGTGGGGAGGATGTAACGCCCATCCTTAATCTCGTTAAATATTTGACTTATTTGTTAAATTCTTGACATGCTTGTTAAATTCTTGACTAGCATATTTATATGCTATTTTTATTTGAGTTAATTATTTAACTACTTTAGAAAATTAAGGTGGTTAAATGTCAAAGTTGAAAGTTTAGGAGTTTTTTTTGTCAAAGTTAGAACTTGAGGGGCCTAGTAGCAACTCTTGGAAAGTTCCAAGTATATCACCTTGGGTTTCTCTCTCTGAGAAACCATTTTACCCAAATTGCTTTACATATACTCCTTCTGTTCTAAAGAAGGTTTAGGATTCTTCCTATTCTCGACTCCTCGAGCTTAATTATCACTCTGTTCGTGATTCCGGTCCCGGATAAATATTCGTGGCGTTGAATAGAGCGTTTTCTGCCGAACAGAAATTAGTTTGGGTCAACTTGATTTCGGACTAGGTAAGCTATTAGCTTCCCCTTACTTGTAATAACATGTATATATGTTATTCCCGCTACTTGTTCTTGTTAAAATTGTGTTTTGGGCAATTTTTGTGATACTTGTTAAATTGGGACGAAGTGAGTATTTCTTGGTACAGAGCATGCTAAATGGGTTTGCAAGTTAATAAGAAAATTATACTCCTATTCGTGAGACGGTAAAATAGTAACTTGATTTAAATATTATTGGAAAAATTATACCATTATTTGTGGTACGGGGAAATGAATGGAAATATCCCTAAATGTTTATACTAGTATATTAGAAAATTATACTTATACTTTTGGGGACGGTGAAATATTAAATTGGAATAAAAGGAAATTATCCTATTATTTATGGGACGGTAAAAGAAATGAATTGAGCTTGAAATAGTGTCTTGGGTATTGCCTAAGGGTTAGTAAAAGTTACTCCTACGCTTGAGACGGAGAATTCTAAGCCTGGGAAAGAGATTGGGTTTTTGCTGATTTAGGCCTTGGGCGACCGCCCAGAGTGGTTAAGGGCGACCGCCCATGTCATCAGACTCGAGTGTCAAAAATTGTGATCTTGGGCGACCGCCCAGGATGGGGTTGGGCGACCGCCCAGAACCCCTGTTCCAACCAAAGTGTTTTAAATCTAAATTAAATTGAAAGCTTATCCCTCCTAAGGCATATAGCCTTAAGATAAGATGTCCAAGCAAGTGTTGTGACACCATAGGGGTATCAGAAGTGAGTCTTGAACATGATTACTCATTAAATTAAAATGAGAACTTGAGTATAAAAGGAAGAACTCTTCTTTATGTCTTAAAAGTGCTATGAATAAGCACTTATGTGTTATGCTTGTCTTGGAACCTATGCTTGTGCACCTAGAGGGCACCCAATTAGTGACTTGAGCTCGAGTATCCTATGTAGGGGATTATGAACTTGTAAGTATGAGTTGTATAGCTCATTTACTTAATTTGAACTCGAAGTATTCTTGGTCTAGGTTTAGGGTATTACCCTAGATGGCCTAGATGAGTGTTGTAGAACACTCTAGTACTGAAAAATAGTCCCTTTGTGAACAAATGAAATGTGGACTTGAATCATAATTAAATGATAACTTGAGTATAAGAGTAGTAACTCGTTTATGTGTCTTGAAGTTAATGTTTATGTACCTTAGGGGCACCAACTGATATCTTGAGCTTGAATGTCCTAAGAAAAGGATTGGAAAATAATACGTGAAAGATGTATAGTTCATCTTCTTAGCTTGAACTTGAAGTATAAGATAATTAACTCTTGTACATGTTTAACCATCCAAAGAAATGGATTGAGAACTTGGATATAAGATGATAAAATCTTGTAAATGTCTTGAATGTCCTGAATGTCTTGAAAGTCTTGAATGTCTTGAAACCATTACATGAGTATGGTAATAAACTTGAAAGATTCTTGATGTGTATATGCAAATCTTGCATGTAGCTACTTGATAGAATGTAGCTTCTTGATTATTTGATACATGACATGAATAACCAAAGAATTGGGTTATGAAACTAGTTAGAGAATGATTAACTCTACTACATACTTGAATTTGATACTTGTGTATTGTAAGTGTTATGAACAAACACTAAAGTGCTAGTGATTGGTTTTAATCGTGTATATACTCAGTGAAGTATATAAAGAATAAAGAAGATATCTTGTCTTGAAATGGGTTCCTAAAGAAAATAGGGACTAGTGTAATATGAAGATAATTCATATAATCGTGAATACTATGATTTAAGTTAATAAGAATAACTACAGAACACAATATGTGTTGAGAAAATGTATTCGATTATTAACGATACATATACGTGAGATATGACTGTGACTAGGTATGATGTGACCTATTCTATTACGTGTTAGGGTCTAAGGTATTGGGCTCTATTTGATAGTAAGGGTATCGTGATAGACACTTTAATGTGTTAAACGTGATATGAATATGTACGTGCAAACTTGGCATGTGACAAAGTGATATACCCTACTACTTGACTGAAGTCTGTTATTAATGGACTCTTACTTGGATTGATCGTGTTACATGGACACCTTATGTGCCATTGTTATCTTGGTTTGTATTCGCAATAATCGCGTACGTGTACTTATATTCTCGTGAGCACATGATACATGACTACATGGTGCATATTCTCGTGAGCACATGATACATGATTACATGGTGCATAAAGACTGGTCCACTAATATGGGACTTAGTTCTATTCTTGTAGTTCAAGTAAACATCTACTTGTGCATTCTTGTGTGAGTCCAGCTGGTTCTCTTTGCTTGTTCGAAAATATATAGGTTCACGCTTGTCGCGAGAGCTGGGGCTTAAGTGACAATCGGGTCCCTATGTATTTCCGCCTGACCCCTTACTACCGGCCATAGTAAGGGAATAGCTTCCTTGGTTGGAGCAATAAGCCTGACCTAAGTGAATGCTAAACTCCTGTCTTGAACACCACGTGGATCTTGTTCTTGTGGATGACACTGGTTACCAGGTCTTCTTATATAATGCACAACAGTTTCTTGTTCTTGTTCTTGGTTGTCCTCAGCTAGAAAAGCATCGACAACAAATGGTATTCTTGGGAGGAATAAGGAAGGATTCATGTAAAAATACGTGATAGGCCTATGTGCATCTTGGTGAGCTGGTCTAGCCTCTCACACTACTTGACTACTTGTTACCTGATCATATCTTGAGCTTGATTACTTGTTGAGTTGGCTTAGCCTCTCCTATACTTGTTACTTGATGATACTTGATATATGTTTAGTTGAGTATCTACTTGTATTGCATGATAACATGACATATATTTGCATGTTAATAGCTTACTGAGATTTATCTCACCCTTTATTTGTTTAATTGTTTCCCCCCCCCAGAAAAGCAGGGGATAGTACGCAGTGAGGCTCGACTTAGCTGGGAATTTACTCAGCAGGATATTCTTGTTCGAAGTTAGTGTCCTTTTATATTTTGGTAAGGATGATCTTGTATGAGTTAATAAACTCTGGGCTTGTATTAGGGTAGTATTTGTTGTCCCTAGACAGTTCTTGATGCCAGCTTATTTACTAGGCATGTCTTCCGCTGTATGTAACCTTGTTTGGTTTTAATTTTCTTGGTCTAGAACTCGTGTGAGCTATCTTAGCTCCTTACTCTTGAGTATATATAGCATCTCAGTTTGTTTCTAACAGGTATTGTTCCTGTTTCCCGTTAGTTTCTTGTTCCTTGTTAGTTACGCGCACCAGGTTCGAGGTTCTATTAGGGGATCCCGGGACTTGGGGCGTGTCAGAGATTGTTGGGTATGCTTATTAAAATGTCACGACCCGAAAACTAGGCTCTATTTTATTAGTAATAAATAATTATTATTTATTTATTTGCTTATTTATTTATTTAAATTATTATTTATTTAAATAATTATGTGTGCAATTTATGTGTTATAATAATTATGCCTAGCATTTTATTTGGGACATTTGTACTAGTGTAGAAATGTTGAGTCTTAATTGTTAGTGGGGAGTATTGTGTGTAGTGTAGAGGAGGGGGCCTAAGTGAATATTCTTTAAAACATTTCCCTACTCCCTCCCTACTCCTTCTCTTCTCTTCTCCCTCACTCTACTCCATCTTCCAGCCCATTTCTCTCTCTCTCTCCCAAAGGAAAGGTAAACATTTCTTCTTCCTTCTCTCTTCTTTTTCTTCATCTTCTTCTTGTTATCATTCATTTCTTAAAACATGAACCTTGTTTAGATCGTCGATAGGATCGCGTAGAACCAAAAAGAATTGAAATCCATCAACTTTGAGAAAATCCAAGTAAGTTACTTTTCCCCCATTTTGATGTTAAAATGTTCATATCATGTTCATATAATGCTTTTGTTGTTATATTTGAAGTTTGGATGAGGTTGCAATTTATTTGGGTTTTTGGTCAAAAATGGTGATTTATGAATGTGGGGATTTGATTCTTGATTTTGGTTGTTAAATGTTGTTGTATGAGTCTTTTTAGACTTATAAGTTGTTTTGGTACATTAGTAAGCTAGTTAGAAGGTTAGATTTTGGTTGAAATGTGTTTTGGTATGAAAATGGAAGAACCCATGTTGTTCTTCCCGATTTCTGGCAATTCCAGAATATTGGGCGACCGCCCATAAATGTCTGGGCGGCCGCACACCTATCTGAAAGGTTTTGTTCTTGTTTGATGGCTTTTTGGGCGACCGCACAGTTGAGTTTGGGCGGCCGCACAGTCCTCTGAAAGTTTTCATTTTGTTGGTTTGGGTGATTGAAGAATGCGTTTTGGACCAAATCTTGGGTGTCCTTCTAGTTGACCTTAGTGAACATTGTAGTACACTCTAGTGATAGAATTGGGTCCTTTGTGATGAAGTTTGTGATGGAAATTAATTAAGGGTTAATTGGGTTTTTGAACATCTTATTGAGGTATTGTTGGTTTGACTTATCTTTGTGATGATCATTTAGTATATGTTTGGGCATCTTATGATGTGTTCGTGATCATGTTCTAATAAGTGTAACCTTTTGTGTTCGTTTGGGGTGTTGAGAATTGGTTCGTTTATGAACGAATATAAAGCGTGATATGGTGATTGGGTACCTATGGTTTTGATTAGCTTCTTTATGGTGTATTCATTCGGACTTCCTATTTGGAATTCTAGGTGTATAAATATAGGGAGTTGATAGTCTTAGTACATCTTCATGAGTAAACGTTTAGATTCATCTTAGTAATAGTCGTTATACTATTTGTGAGCGACCGTTTGGGTTGTGTTCCTTATGAATAACTTGTGGGTATCATCTTTGGAATGTATCTAGTATGGTTCCTCTTTATGGAATTATCGTATTCTAATAGTCTTTGTTGTTGAGCTCCTTATGAGCAATTCCGTTTATCGTTGTTGTGCTCTTTATGAGAAATTCCGTTTATCGTTGTTGTGCTCTTCATGAGAAACTCTTGTTATTGTTGTTGTTAAACTCTTCATGAGTAACCGTTGCATCTTTATGGTGATTATTTGGCATGGTTCCCTACTTTGGAACCCTAAACTGTTTAATTAAGCTAGTAATTATTACTTAGCATTTATTTGAAAGCCCAGCTGGCATATTTGTTGCATCGGGCGATGGGAAGGATTATAATGGCAAAGCCAAGTCCATTATAATGTTGACCATTGGTTTACCCTTACTATACCCCTTCTCCAGATTGGCCTTGGAAAGGATAAGTTAGCGTTCCTTTGTGAATGTATCTAGCTAACGGGCATGACTTTGTGTCATGGTCCTTGTCCTTTGTGACACTCTTATGGTTATTGGTTCCAGTACCGGGGTTTTCTCTTCGAGCTTTCATGCTGCTATGAAGATGTTGATTGTTGATTATTGAAGCTGCGCAGCGACCTTTATTTGGTTCTTCAGTTGGGTGAAACCTTGGCTATGTATCCACTTATGAGTGTTTATTTCAGCTTTATGTGTTGCATGATGAGCTGGTCGTTATTTCCAACCGGTATGGGACGGTTGGCGATAGAGAGCCTCTCATTTGTTGTTATATGTTTATTTATATGACTGATTATTGGATGTTACCGTTCGTCAGCATGTCACTTATTATTCCGCTGCTATCTGTCTTATGTTAATTGCTATTGGTCATTGCATATTAGCATGTCATGTAGTTGCATTAGTAACTTACTGAGATTTTATCGCACCCCGTTTATTTCCATCTTTGTTTTTCCTTAACCCCCCAGGAGGAAAAGGATTAGGATTCGCGGTTCAAGGAGGACGTCGAGAGGATTGAGATTTTGGGGCAGGTTGTTATGGATCGGTTTACATTATTTAAATGTATAACCTTTTGGGGATAGTTTTACCCTTATTGACGTCATTAAGAATTGTATATTTTATTTTGTTGGGCATAAACTTGTGGAAGTTTATGATAGTTGTAATTGGTTTTTATCAAACTTGGTTTTGTAAAACTTTGGATCATCACCTTTTGGTATCAAATGAAATTTTTAACTTCGGTATTTCATAGTTTTGGTTTTAAGTCGACGTCCAGCTCGCGGTCTCGGGCCCGCGGGGTCCGGGGTCGCGACAGTTGGTATCAGAGCTATGGTTTAGCTCTATGTATAAGTATAGGTGGACTAGAATGACCTAGGAGGGTAGATGGGTTCGGAGTGAGTAACGATGAGTATTTTATGCAGGTATTTGTTTGTTATGGCTAGAAGAAGAGCTGGTGAAGGCATCAGTGGGACTCAGAATCAGAATGGTCTACGGGAAGAAAACCGTGTAAGGTTTCAGGACAGGTTTGAAGCGGCCGTGAAAGCAATTAATGACCAAGGGCCGAGAGAGGAACATGTAGCACCTCCGCGATATGGGTTGGAGCAGTTCTTAAAGTTGAAACCAAGTGAGTACGACGGTGAGCCGGATGTGAAGAAAGCCGAGCTATGGATTGAATCGATGGAGAAAATCTACGATGACTTTGGATTGCACTGATGAGGATAGGGTTCTGTTTGCAGCTTATAAGCTCGTGGGGGCTGCGGAACATTGGTGGAAGGCACTGAAGACCAGTTGGGATGCGACTCTTGTACCATATCCTTGGGAGTGGTTCGTGAGGAAATTCAAGGATCATTTTATCTCTCTAGTGGATCAAAAATCGGAAAGAGATCGAGTTCCTCAGCTTGGAGCAAGGCATGATGTCAGTAGCACAGTACTCGGCTAAGTTCGCAGAATTAGCCAGGTGTTGTGACTACCTATTGCGGACCGAGGAGCAGAAAGCGATGAGATTGATCAGGGGTTTGAAGACAGCTATTAGGACTCAACTTTTAGCCCAAAGAATTCAACCTTTTCAGGATGCGGTGGATCGAGCCTACTTGATTGAGCAGGATATTGGGGAACACAAAAGGAAGACTGAGATGGTTAACCCGGGTAAGCAAGGAGGGCAGAGTAAGTCACAACAGCAACATTCGGATAACAGAGGTAATTCTGGAGTGCAAACTCGATTCAGAAGGCAACTTCAAGGGCAACCAACAGTAGGAAATCAAGGTTCTAATAAGGGGACACGAAATGGGAAAGTCTGCAGCTACTGTCAGAGGAAAGGACACTCAGAAGACAAGTGTTGGAAGAAGCAAGGAAAATGTGTGAAGTGTGGTCAGTTGGGACACTTCGTTAAAGATTGTCCGAGGTTTAGAGTTCAGTCATCGGGGACAGGAACTGGAATACCACAGGGTCAGAAGAGGGATGCTTCGGGGAAGCCCAAGGTTTCGGGTAGTGTATTTGCAATCAATCGGCACTCACCAGGTAACGGATAATTTCAGGAGGTATTATTTGAGTCGTGAGAGCGAGCGCGTGCATTTTAGGGTCATCGCATTTATGTGTTTCTGTGCATTTAGTTGCATTTATTTCTTCTGAGTCTTTGACTATGTGTTGTAGGTGTCTACTCCTATGGAGGAGTTTAGGGTATCTGATGAAGTCTTATGTTCTTATGATGTGCTTAAGTATGGTTATGTCTCACCTGCTAAATTAGCCATGTTACTATTACAAGATTTTGAGGTTACTATTGCTTTAATCTATTGTTGTAGGGGGATTGTTATATTCTCCATTCCTAATTTCTTAAAACTGTTTGAGACCGTTCCTTTGGGTAGAGTTATACCTATCTTTTCTTAATTGAAATCCGAGTATTTAGTTTCGGTCAATTTGTTGGGTGTATATATCATTCGTAAGATTTTCGTTTTCTTCCGAATAGTACCCAGTGTTTGAGGAGAAGCTTGGGTTAAATTGGGTTGTTGTGGTACAAGGTTGTAATGCTAATATTTAGATCAAAATCCATATTGTATCGGTTGGGTTATAGGAGTTGAGGATTCAATGAGGATCTCTTAAGGAAAATTTTGGTCACTTTTAGTACATCTCCGCGAATGCATCGGAATGGATTAGTATGGAGAGGTGTACGATTTGTTATGGATGATGAGTTTGTTGCAGGAGTTATGATCATTAATGGTGGTAAGCGTGTTAAGTTAGAAATGACTAAGTACATTTTGAGAGAGTAATAATTTCTCAATCTATGTTAAAGGCATTTTGAAATTTTGGTTAGATAGTGGTTCTATGGTTCTAAATCCCTTCTTGGTGGCGTTTCCCGAATTGGATCAAGGGTATGTGAAGTAAGTTGATTATCAATACTTGGGCATAATTAAGGAATATCATGAATTGGTATTGGGTCAGTTGGAACGTTGCTAGCTAATTGGTTTATTATGACGGTAGCACTATTGAACCTAAGTATCATTAGGTTAACAAATGTATGCGTGAAAGACTAACTTGGGTTAGCTATTGAGGATTTGAGATTTGTTGATTTCCTTGGGTATATGAGCACATATTATTAACTAAAAAGGGAGCTAGAGGAAATCCCTTGAAGATAAAATTTAGATCATTTTCGGACTGTTGCGTATTCGTAATTATTTTAGGCTTTCAAGGATTGGAGTTTTATGACGATGATATTATGGCGTAGATTTAAGTGAACATTTTGTATTAAAATTTTGGGTTTATATTACACCTCTAGTTTAAGGTGCTACCTAGAGTGAGAGCACTATAGTGGGAACCCTTAGAGATATAGCATTTGGTGAAGATTATGGGGATGGGAAAATTTCTTTAGCTCTTCATATTTTAAAAAGCTAATTTAGCTCGAGATGGTAATGTTTTGAATTTCTGGGGAATAATACTAAGTATGCGATTTACAAATGGAAGTACCTTTGCGGTGTAGTTAAGGTTATGAATAAGGCGAGCTTGAGATACCTCGAGAATTATGTGTGGAATTAATTTGGATTCTTCGATTTTAGTACGGATTTCGATTAGTAATGAAGATAACGATGGAATGATTCGGTTCGAGAGGTGATGTTATCGTAAGCATTATATAAGGTTACCTTGTAGTGGGATAGATTGGACAATTGAGGAATTTGAGAAATGGCGGAACTACCGTATCCGTACCTATTTGGTCTTTCGGGTAAGTCTCGTTAAAATTCGGGTCGAATTTTCTTTAAGGGGGAGTGAATGTCACGACCCGAAAACTAGGCTCTATTTTATTAGTAATAAATAATTATTATTTATTTATTTGCTTATTTATTTATTTAAATTATTATTTATTTAAATAATTATGTGTGCAATTTATGTGTTATAATAATTATGCCTAGCATTTTATTTGAGACATTTGTGCTAGTGTAGAAATGTTGAGTCTTAATTGTTAGTGGAGAGTATTGTGTGTAGTGTAGAGGAGGGGGCCTAAGTGAATATTCTTTAAAACATTTCCCTACTCTCTCCCTACTCCTTCTCTTCTCCCTCACTCTACTCCATCTTCCAGCCCATTTCTCTCTCTCTCTCCCAAAGGAAAGGTAAACATTTCTTCTTCCTTCTCTCTTCTTTTTCTTCATCTTCTTCTTGTTATCATTCATTTCTTAAAACATGAACCTTGTTTAGATCGTCGATAGGATAGCGTAGAACCAAAAAGAATTGAAATCCATCAACTTTGAGAAAATCCAAGTAAGTTACTTTTCCCCCATTTTGATGTTAAAATGTTCATATCATGTTAATATAATGCTTTTGTTGTTATATTTGAAGTTTGGATGAGGTTGCAATTTATTTGGGTTTTTGGTCAAAAATGGTGATTTATGAATGTGGGGATTTGATTCTTGATTTTGGTTGTTAAATGTTGTTGTATGAGTCTTTTTAGACTTATAAGTTGTTTTGGTACATTAGTAAGCTAGTTAGAAGGTTAGATTTTGGTTGAAATGTGTTTTGGTATGACAATGGAAGAACCCGTGTTGTTCTTCCCGATTTCTGGCAATTCCAGAATATTGGGCGACCGCCAAAAAATGTCTGGGCGGCCGCACACCTATCTGAAAGGTTTTGTTCTTGTTTGATGGCTTTTTGGGCGACCGCACAGTTGAGTTTGGGCGGCCGCACAGTCCTCTGAAAGTATTCATTTTGTTGGTTTGTGTGATTGAAGAATGCGTTTTGGTCCAAATCTTGGGTGTCCTTCTAGTTGACCTTAGTGAACATTGTAGTACACTCTAGTGATAGAATTGGGTCCTTTGTGATGAAGTTTGTGATGGAAATTAATTAAGGGTTAATTGGGTTTTTGAACATCTTATTGAGGTATTGTTGGTTTGACTTATCTTTGTGATGATCATTTAGTATATGTTTGGGCATCTTATGATGTGTTCGTGATCATGTTCTAATAAGTGTAACCTTTTGTGTTCGTTTGGGGTGTTGAGAATTGGTTCGTTTATGAACGAATATAAAGTGTGATATGGTGATTGGGTACCTATGGTTTTGATTAGCTTCTTTATGGTGTATTCATTCGGACTTCCTATTTGGAATTCTAGGTGTATAAATATAGGGAGTTGATAGTCTTAGTACATCTTCATGAGTAAACGTTTAGATTCATCTTAGTAATAGTCGTTATACTATTTGTGAGCGACCGTTTGGGTTGTGTTCCTTATGAATAACTTGTGGGTATCATCTTTGGAATGTATCTAGTATGGTTCCTCTTTATGGAATTATCGTATTCTAATAGTCTTTGTTGTTGAGCTCCTTATGAGCAATTCCGTTTATCGTTGTTGTGCTCTTTATGAGAAATTCCGTTTATCGTTGTTGTGCTCTTCATGAGAAACTCTTGTTATTGTTGTTGTTAAACTCTTCATGAGTAACCGTTGCATCTTTATGGTGATTATTTGGCATGGTTCCCTACTTTGGAACCCTAAACTGTTTAATTAAGCTAGTAATTATTACTTAGCATTTATTTGAAAGCCCAGCTGGCATATTTGTTGCATCGGGCGATGGGAAGGGTTATAATGGCAAAGCCAAGTCCATTATAATGTTGACCATTGTTTTGCCCTTACTATACCCCTTCTCCAGATTGGCCTTGGAAAGGATAAGTTAGCGTTCCTTCGTGAATGTATCTAGCTAACGGGCATGACTTTGTGTCATGGTCCTTGTCCTTTGTGACACTCTTATGGTTATTGGTTCCGGTACCGGGGTTTTCTCTTCGAGATTTCATGCTGCTATGAAGATGTTGATTGTTGATTATTGAAGCTGCGCAGCGACCTTTATTTGGTTCTTCAGTTGGGTGAAACCTTGGCTATGTATCCACTTATGAGTGTTTATTTCAGCTTTATGTGTTGCATGATGAGCTGGTCGTTATTTCCAACCGGTATGGGACGGTTGGCGATAGGGAGCCTCTCATTTGTTGTTATATGTTTATTTATATGACTGATTATTGGATGTTACCGTTCGTCAGCATGTCACTTATTATTCCGCTGCTATCTGTCTTATGTTAATTGCTATTGGTCATTGCATATTAGCATGTCATGTAGTTGCATTAGTAACTTACTGAGATTTTATCTCACCCCGTTTATTTTCATCTTTGTTTTTCCTTAACCCCCCCCCCCCTAAGGAGGAAAAGGATTAGGATTCGCAGTTCAAGGAGGACGTCGAGAGGATTGAGATTTTGGAGCAGGTTGTTATGGATCGGTTTACATTATTTAAATGTATAACCTTTTGGGGATAGTTTTACCCTTATTGACGTCATTAAGAATTGTATATTTTATTTTGTTGGGCATAAACTTGTGGAAGTTTATGATAGTTGTAATTGGTTTTTATCAAACTTGGTTTTGTAAAACTTTGGATCATCACCTTTTGGTATCAAATGAAATTTTTAACTTCGGTATTTCATAGTTTTGGTTTTAAGTCGACGTCCAGCTCGCGGTCTCGGGCCCGCGGGGTCCGGGGTCGCGACATATAAACCACTCCTATTACCTAGATTTGATTGATCCCATAACCTAATTTTATCTTTTGTGGACTTTAGGATATATTGTAAGAAGTGTTAAACTTCATTTTTAGAATAGTCCACTTTGATAGTATAGGCTTTAGATTGATAAGCTGAAAATTTTCTAAGTCTGGAATTTTAGTGGTCAAGACCTTGACCGTGAATTCACTTGACTGTGGTAGACCACCTGACCGTGGAAGACCACTTGACCGTGAATCACTTGACCGGAAGTCAGTGGCCGTGAGCTTTGTGGCATATCTTGACTGGTCACATTTGACCCCTCGACCGCATGCCACTCGACCGTGAGGCCTTGACCGCAAATGATGAAGTTGTCCAAGAAACCCAAGTTTGTTCAAACTTAACTATGGTCAAACTATGGTTAATTTAGAACGTTGCAGAACTTGGATTCCAAGTAATTCAAATTTGAATTCCTCTAAGTGGGACCACCTCTTATCTGCAAAAAGGACAATCTCAGATTGAGCTCCAATTAGAATTCAATAGCTCATTGTCCTTCAACTTGGAGCCCAAGTATTTCCCAACAGTTATTTTCTCATTCAAGGCTATAAATAGCCCTTAAGTTCTTCATTGAAACAAGCTGAGATTTAAAAGAGAGAAATTGCTGTTGAAATACTTGGTGATTGAAGATCATACTCAAGATTTCCAGAATCCTTTGAATCTTCAAAGAACTCACCTTCAAACCTTCAAAGATCTCCAGCAACAAATAAGTCATCTCAAGCCCTGTAACACTTAAGATTCATTAGGCTCTACAATCACTTAGATTTTAAAGAGCTTCTGATTCTTACACACACACTCACCCCAATTGATCAATCACATAGATTGAATCAAAAGGGATACACTGGTCTAAGTCTAGGATTTATTATTCATAGAAAGTAGGTGTTGATTCAAAGCTTCATCTCTGTAATCTGTACACTCAAGAATCAATATATACCTCCATTCAAAATCCAAGACTGACCATCTTGGTAAAGGACGTAGATCTTTTAACAGATCGAACCTTTCCAAATACTTGTGTCATTTTACTTTCTGCAAATTTACTTTCAAGTATTGTTCATCTTGTTCTTTATTGTTCATATTAATCTTGTTTGTCGTTTAGTGTTTGATCTTTCAGATTTAAGAACTGTTGTGAATTGTGTTTGTTTGTTCTCCACATTGCCTAAGTTAAAATCTGACTAACTTATCTTTTGCCAAAACTTCTAAGACAACAACTTTCAATCTCTCAACCATCTGACCGCAAATCTCTGACCGCAACACTCTGACCGCATCTCACTCGACCGGAACCTCTTGACCGTGAGTGAGCTTCTACTTAGAGATTTTGTCAAAAACAACCTTACCTCATTTCTATTGAAAACTTCCGCTGTGCATATTACACCTTGACTGTGTGGTTTATTACTTGACCGCAAAACTCAAGATTGTAAGCACTTGGTTGAATTTTGAAAAATGGTTGAAATTTTAAAGTAGGCTATTCACCCCCCCCCTCTAGCCTCCTTTCTCATACCCTTGTTGTGTCTTTGGGACCAACAGTATGTCTCAGTTTAAGGTTCTTAGTTGCTTTATTCTTTAAATGGCAAATGATGAATAGTGTTTTGGACATTCTTGTCCTCATAAAGTTAATATATACTCCCTCCGTCCCAGCATAAGTAGGACTAGATGAGTGGGCACAATAATTAAGAGAAAAGTAATGTATGTGTGGTAGAATATGAAGAGAGAGAATGAGTAGGGTAAATATTAGTGTTGATTGAATAAATTGAGTGGTGGAAAATGAAGAGAGAGAATGGGTGGGGTTAAATGGTTGGTTTGGTTTAATATAAATATACTAAAACATTTCCATTTTGGGCTGTCTCAATTGTTTTGGGTCGGCCTAAAAGGGAAAGAAGTCCTACTTGAGCTGGGACGGAGGGAGTATAACAAAAAGCCCATCACTTACCCATCTACTTTTTAACCACTTGCTTTATGAATGGACAATTATATCCCTCACTCACTACTATTCTTGACTCAAGTTTGCCTTGATTCCTTAATAAGCGTGGAAAATCAAACTAAGAACTTTAAACCGGGACGGAGGGAGTATCTCTTAATAAATCATACTCCCTCCGTCTTTTTAGTCTGTTCACTTTTGGTCAACATGAGTAAACTTTGACCAAACATTTAATTTCAATCTAATCATCCTAATGAAATTATAAAAATTGTAATTGATAAATAATCATTTAATGTTTATCAATAATAATTTTTAAAATTTCATTAAGATTGTTAGATTGACATTAAATGTTTGGTCAAAGTTTACTCGCGTTGACCAAAAGTGAACAGACTAAAAAGTCAGAGGGAGTATGTTCTTTTGCTTTTAAAAAAAATAAAAAAAATTGGTAAGTCAAATTTGTAGATAAATTACTCTCTCTCCATTCCACATTATTGTATTCCTAGATCCGTTTTGAAAAGATCGATCCATCTTTTTAAAAGCTAGTCTCCCATGATGAGAACACCTATATCCGTCTCTTCTATGAGACAAGCTTTTTACCCGGATACATGACCCATGGGGCATAACCTGCCATGTGGCAGCCACCCATTAGTTTTTTTTTTTTTTGGGTTTTTATAATTTTTTTCCGGCTTTTCCGTCGTTTACCAAAAGTAATAGTTACCATAACTTAATGTAATGACTGTATACATATAAAGTAACATTGTTCATAAGTAAACGTAACACCTGTTTTACAAAATAAAAGCCATTTTACCCATTTTTTCAAATGTAATACTAACTATAATTACGTGTAACCCAAACAATATCTAAATGTAATTATCATTTATACTGAAATGTAATAGTGCTTTTGCAAAAATGTAAAATATTGTGTATTTTGATTTTAATTTTAAAAGAAAGTAACATTTGAAAAATAACAACTTATATACATGAATGTAATTATTTGTACAAGTAAATGTAACACTTTAGTAGATGAAATTGTAACAGATTTCTATAGATAATGTAATACTTTTACATGTATCATGATAGATTGAACCCATTGTAACTTATTATTTGAAAACATATAGATATATTATTACTTTTCTATACATATGTGTTACAATTATGTATAAACACTGTTACATATAAGTAACACGTTCGTTACATTTTAGTTGTAATAAGTATTACTTTTGGCAAACGAAGAAAACATAGAAAAAAACACTGTTATTTTTCTGTATATACTCCTTCCGTTTCATGTGAATTGAGACTTATTTCCCTTTTTGTCCGTTTCACCTCAATTGAGACTGCCTAAAATGGTAAACTTTTTTATATTTTATATTCACCCAACCCCACCCATTTAACACATAAGTCTCACATAAACACAATTGATATTAACCCTTGAATCGAAAATACGTAGTACCTTAGCCAAGCATGACTTGAATCAACATCATCCTAGACAATGGCTGTAAAGTAAACTAAAAAGCTGGAAAATAGTATTTGAAAAATCAAAAGAAATGAAAAATTGTTGTGTGGTTGTTCTTCTTGGTGAGAATGACGTCCTCACCAAAACTACTTGGGACTTTTTAAAGGGAAAAATGTGTCCCATAATATTCTATAACTCCCAAGCAGTTACTAATAAAATTCATTAACTAACTATTGAGTTGATTTTCTTTCAAAAAAAAAAAAAAAAAAACTCTTGAGTTGATGGCTCGTTTGGGCACAGTTTTAAAAACTGAGATTTTTCAAAACGGAGCGTTTTTTTGGACGCTACTATTTGGAGCGGCTAAAAATGACTTAGATTTTTGAAAAGCTCCACTAAAAAACTCTCTAATGAGACGCTTAATTAGCAAAAAGCTGATTGTTTCACAATGCGTTTTAAACGTGCCGCTCTACCAAACAAAACCTTAAGAAATAAAAAACTGCTCCATCATTATTAAGAGCCTTCAAATAGTCCAAGCTGGACTCTTTGCTTCCACAAGTCCAAAGTGTAGCATCTTCACAAAAGTCAGCCCAAAAATCCATCTTTTAGCCCACTTTCTTTCCCAAAATCTTGTTTTGCTTTGTCCCTATCAAAACAACAATATAAAGAAATAAATAGATGTTTTTAATAGTTCAAATAGTTCAAAGAAGGAAAAAATGATCATCAAAAATAGAAAAATTGAGTGATATCATGTTGATGTGTTGTTACAAGAGTTGTTGATTCATATAGACATCATTCATGTTCCAAGTGAGTGCCAAAATAGAGCTAATCTTTTTGGGTCGTGATAGTTTATTAAGATTGTACTTTATAATCTTTCAAAAAAAAAACAAGATTGTACTTTATAATGTAATCTATTGTAAGTTATGAAATAGAACTACTATTGTAATTCTGAGTGAGCCTCCAATCTTTGTGGTAATCTTTGTGGTGTGCCATCTCTTTTTTCATTGTGAATGAATGAATAATAATAAAAAAAAAAGTAATCTATTATTTGGTTTCAAAATATCCACATATGATATGAGTATCATTTATTAGATGCATGTGGTTTTTTTTTTTTTATTTTTTTGGGGGGGGGGGGGGGAGGGGGGGGGAATTAACTTGTTAAACACGATCTAGTTAATGGTTTTTTAGAGAAATTAATTTGTAATATTTTTTATAACTATAAGCTAATGATATTTTATACTCCCTCCGTCCCAGCAGAAGTAGCACAAACTTTTGGGACACGGAAATTAAGGAGAGGTAGTAGATGTGTGGTAGAAAATGAAGAGAGAGAATGAGTGGGTAAATAGTAGTGTTGGTTGAATAAAATGAGTGGTGGAAAATGAAGAGAGAGAATGAGTGTGGTTAAATAGTGAGGTTGGTTGAATATAAATATATTAAAACATTTTCATTTTAGGCAGTGTCACTTGTGTTGGGACAGACCGAAAAGGAAATAAGTGTCACTTGTAGTCTTCAGCATATATGTCAATAATGTTAATTCAAGGAAATATTTTCTCTGTCATTAATCGAATGAATATGTTTACATAATATAGGATTCAAAACCCACTAATCTAGCCTACAATTATGCTATACAAAATAATCTACATACTAACCTAGATACACATTATCACAAAATAGGAAAGAGATAACTATAAAATATACAGAATATTATCTTAGCCTAACAACTATTCTAATATTCTAACACACCCCCGCAGTCGAAGCGGGAGGTTTACGGATACTAGACTGTCCCGAAAGTCCTCAAACAAAACCGAAGGTAGGCCCTTTGTGAAGATATCCGCAAGCTGATGACGGGAAGGAACATGAACAACTCGAACATCACCACGCGCCACCTTTTCACGTACAAAATGGATGTCTAGCTCAATGTGTGTCGTACGTTGGTGTTGAACCGGATTGCCCGAGAGGTAGATGGCGCTAATGTTGTCACAATAGACAAGAGTCGCATTCGGGATAGGACAACGGAGCTCAAGAAGAAGATTTCGTAACCAACAAGACTCAGAAACAACATTGGCCACCCCACGATACTCTGCCTCTGCACTAGAACGAGAGATCTTAGGTTGACGTTTGGCAGACCAGGAAATCAAATTGTCACCGAGAAATATGCAATAGCCGGAAGTGGAACGTCGAGTGTCCGGGCACCCCGCCCAATCGACGTCAGTGTATGCAATGAGAGAGGTAGTGGCTGTTGGATGAAGGTACATGCCAAACTCAAGAGTGCCACTGATATACCGAATAATGCGCGTAAGAGCGTTTATATGTTCCATCCGCGGATCATGCATATATAAACAAACTTGCTGCACTGCGTACGTGATGTCGGGCCTTATAAATGTGAGGTATAGCAAAGCACCGGCTAAACTACGATAAAGAAATGGATCCAGAAAAGGAGGACTCGACGCAGCAGCCACCTTAGGCTTGGTGTCAACTGGAGTAGCCGAAGGGCGACAGGAGGACATGCCGGCGCGGTCGACTATCTCAGCGGCGTATTTGCGCTGGGAGAGGAACAGGGACCCAGGTTATCGTGTAACGGCTATTCCCAAAAAATAACTTAACGCCCCAAGGTCCTTCATAGCAAATTCGGAACTAAAACGGGACATAACAGCCTGCCGGAGAGAGTCGGACGAAGCCGTTAAGATTATATCATCCACGTACAATAAAATGTAAGCAATATCAGCACCACTACAATAGACAAACAACGAGTGGTCCGTTTTTCTATGAACAAAACCAATGGAAGCAACATAGTCAGCAAATCGTTTGTACCATGCCCGTGGAGCCTGTTTAAGGCCATACAACGATTTCTTCAGAAGGCATACATGATCAGGAAACTGTTTATCACGAAAACCAAGAGGTTGATGCATGTAAACTGTTTCATGTAAATTACCATGTAAAAACGCATTCTTGACATCCAATTGGTGTATGGGCCAGTTTTTAGACAAAGATAAACTGAGCACAGTCTGGATGGTGGCCGGTTTCACAACCGGACTAAAAGTCTCCCCACAATCAATTCCCACTTGTTGAGTCTTCCCATCCCCAACTAGACGTGACTTATGTCTTTCGAACGAGCCGTCCGACCTGTGCTTATGAGTAAATATCCACATAGAACGAATGACATTAACATCAGGGGGACGGGGTACTAAATCCCACGTCCTATTTTCAATTAAAGCATCAAATTCATTAGTCATGACCATCTTCCAATTAGGGTCATTTAAAGCCGACACTTGATTACGAGGCAAAAGAGATTTAGACACGGTGGAATTAAGATTGAAGTGTTATTTGGGTTTAAAAATTCCGTGTTTACTCCTCGTACGCGGACCACTAGGTAGACCAGATGAAATGGACTGATTTTGTGAAGTGGGCTGGTTAGGAGGAGAGGTAGCAGGCATTGGACCAGAAGGCAGCCCAGGCGAGGAAGGAGGAGCAGGCCGGGAGGAGAGGCCTGGAAGGAGAGGGGAAGAGGGATGTTGGGCCGTAGGGGTAGGAAAAGGCCCACTAGGAGGCGGGCTGGATCTAGGAATAAGCATTTGGTCTAGAATGTAAGGATTAGGCCCAGATTGCAAGAAATCATAAGAAGATGGTGTGGGGTTATGTAACTTAGAAAATGGAAATTGATTTTCATCAAAAATTACATGCCTATTGATTATGATCTTGCGTGATGCTAAATCATAGCATTTGTAACCACGATGGTTAGGAGGAAAACCTAAGAAAACATCGAGGAAGGAAACAACGGATAACAAAGACAACCAAAGACGCGTAAGTGGGAGTATGAGGGATCCCGTTTGTAAAGAATTTGAAGAGGAGATTGGAAGTTGGTATTTTTGTGAGGGATTATGTTCAACAAATATGTGGCCATTTGTAGTGCATGATGCCAAAAAGAGGAAGGTAACGAGGCATGTACCATTAATGTCCGAATAATGTTATTTATTGAACGAATGGTGCGTTCGGCCTTGCCATTTTGAGAGGACGTATATGGGCAAGAAAGACGGAGAGATAATCCATGTTGTTTACAAAAATTCCAAAAGTGAGTATTATCAAATTCTTTGCCATTGTCACTTTGAAAAGATTTGATTTCGCGCTCAATTGGGTACAAATAAACTTACGAAATTCTAAGAATTTGGAGAATAGTTTGGATTTATTAGACAAAGTAAAAGTCCATAAGAAATTTGAGTAATCATCCAAAAATAAAAGATAATAACGATGCCCCATTGAGCTTACAACCGGAGAGGTCCATAAGTCACTATAGACAATGTCAAAAGGCAAAAAAGTACTAGAATTTGAGGAAACAAAAGGCAATCTAACATGCTTTCCTAGAGAACATGCATGGCATACATGAGACAACTGCGTATGGCCACACACGATCATTTTATTCTTCCTAAGTAGATCTAAGATAGGTGCTCCCGGATGACCCAATCTCTCGTGCCATCGAGTAGGAGAGAGAGCAGCAAAAGCAAAAGACTTGTTGGATGATTTGGTGTGAACTGGATAAAGATCCCCCTTACTCTCACATCTCATTATGCGTCTCCCCGTCCGGAAATCCTTCACAGAAAACCCAAATGAGTCAAACTCAACAGAAACAGAGTTGTCAGTGGTAAATTTGCGAACGGAGACTAAATCCTTAACGATATTAGGAACATGAAGAACATTGTTTAATTTGAGAGGTGGATTAGGAGGGCTCAAAATAGTGTTACAACCCCTTTAACAGGAATCGAATGACCATTACCAACAAGAATATCACGTGTGATGCTAGAATTTAAATAGGAGGAAATATTACCCGACGTCAAGGAGATGTGATCGGTGGTGCCTGTGTCTATGTACCAACGTGGCTCGGGAGGAGTGAGACTCATAGTATGCATGGCTTGATCGATGTTGGTCGGGGAAGACTGCAAGGAAGCTGCATACGCCTGAGGTAGCCTTGGTCCAAGCACACTAGGACGAGACGGAGGGGGGTGGGTCGAGACCACTGACCATTGTTAGTTGGAAAAGGACACGGAGGAATGGACCATGGCCAAGCTGTTGGTAGTGGTGCCCTAGGCACGTTTAATAAACGTTGTAATTGTTATCATTTATTTCATATCAATAAAAAGATGTTTTGATTATTATTGTTGTTCATGTTTACTTATAATAATCTCCATCCCTAGTACTTGTAAAGCACTAGTATAAAGGCTAAATGATCATGAGATGATCATGTTAGATTTATGGGTACTTTTTTGGAACAAGGTACTGGACATAACCCGCTGTATGAGATTTATGTCATGGTCCATGTCGTACATATATCTCATATTAGTCATGTCATTCGAATCCTTAGACATGAAGTTATTATAGTCTTCCACTTGATGAACATAATGTTTGACATATTCAAACGCTACCTTTAACCGGGTAGTTATAAAGGGTATGATTGGTATAATCGGATTCACGTAGGGAAGAATAATAAGCTAAATGGATTTGTCCCTCTTCGGAGAGATGTCAAGCTTGGGCCTCTCGTAGGAATGATGTTGATGAAAATGTTCGGCCGGACTCAAATGAATTGATTAGATCAATGTCATTTGTATTATCAACATATTCGGAATCGAGAAAGTATTGAACAAAACAAGTTGACTTGTTGACCATGACTTGTGTTCAATGACATCATGGACAAAAGGATTGTGACATATTCTAAAGGAATGCGAACTTGTATCTAGTTATACTATTTGGATAGGTATGACGGTTTGCTAGAACCTAATCATATCTTATGGTTTCATGTTTGAACCCATTGCCAACTTAGTATAATCCTAGAGGGTCACACACAATAGAACGAATCTTAAAAGGACTAAATTGGAATTTTTCAGCAGTTCTGGCAAGGCGGACGACCGCACAAAAGGAACCGGGCGGCCGCCCGATGTTGGGCGACCGCACAGCCTTCCTTGGGCGACCGCACAGTGCTGTCGGCAGAAACTTTCCTAATTCGATTAGGAGAAGCTTTTAACACAAGTTTCCTATTTGGAATAGGTCGTGCTTGTGTATAAAAAGGGGGTTTCGGCCAGAACTTCTTGGATAGCCTTTTGTGAGTCTCAAAAGAGTTTGAGAGAGTTTATTTTGTTCCAAGACATCCTTTGATTGAAGGACAAAATAATACACAAATAAAATTCCATATAGTCATATTAAATTGTGAAAGTGTGTTTCATAATTTTGGTCTAGCAACCAAGATCAAGAAGCTCCTTGATATTCGTTCGTGGTGTGGATACCGCTAGAGGGTGAAGCTCATCATCTTCAAAGTTCGTGTTCTTACTTTCATTGTGATCAAGCTTCAAATCTCCACCAAAGAACAAAGCTAAAATTCAAAGTCATCAAGGGTTAGTTTTTCCTCTATTCATATTGTTGTATTTGATTTAATCATATGAACGGATCTATGGGCTTTTGGGTTTCATAAAATTTTAAATGCAATATTCCGCTGCGCATGTTACTACGAAACCCAACAGTGGTATCAGAGCCCCGTTCATGTTGATTATTTCAATACCTAGATCATGTTATGTGTATATAAATTGTTTATGTGCCTTGCATGATATGAATATTGGAATATATGATGTTTATGTGTTATATGATTTTATGTGGTTTATTGTTTTGCAACTTTAATCGCACGATTCAATCGTAATAAATATTATGATGGATTCTGAATTGTTTGATTATTAATTATGATTGGATCATGGTTTTAATAATCGGGGAAAAACAATTTTGAGACAAATTTTCGAACTGAAAAATTACCCTCTGATCTCACCGTGCGACCGCACAAAATTACCCGGGCGACCGCCCAAGGTTGGGCGACCGCACAGTAATTTTTGGGCGGCCGCACATACTGATCAGATTGTCTGATTTTGTTGAAATCAGAATTTGGAATTTTCGAGAGGTCCAACCGAACCAGTGACAGAACCAGACCAGACCTGCTGATCTGGAATGGGTTTTGGGTAGTTGGTTTGTGTGTGGATATTGGGGTTTGATTTTCCTATTTGTTTTAGTCTTATGAATCTTAGATTGGTTCAAGGTTTGGATGGCTAATCTGCGTTCATCGAGATTGTGTTTCCCAAACTTGATAGCAATCAAAGTTTCAAAGATAAAACGAAGTTAGAATTATGAAGAGTTCATAATTGCTTAAATTGAGAAACAAAGTTCTTGATTCAATGATTGAAAATCCATGTGGAATTGTGAATGCAATTGGCCTACGTTCATCGAGACCATCTATTGCTTAGTTTCGGCCACATGGACTACTTTCTTGGTATCTTGAATTAGTGCGGAATTGTGGATGCCTCATGGCTTAGTTTCGGCCGCACTTCTTGTTGTCTTGATTTGGAGATAATGACCAAAGTCAAAATAGTCTCATCCTCATAATTATAGAGAAACTAATGACACATGAATATCATGCTTAAATTAATGGAGATTAATTTAGTGGCTAAACTTGATGCGTAACATGTTTATATTATGTGCTCATAAATGTGTTATATGCTATATATGATGAGCCTTCAAAGAAAGTTTTAAGTCCTTCATTTCCATGCCATGATTAAAACACTTGTTTATACATGTGTGATTTTGATGTGGGTTCGCCTCCGCGAAGTGCATTAATTTTATTCATGTATGAGCAAGATGAGGTTCATTAATTTAATGTGGGCTTGCCTCCGTAAGGTGCATTAAATTGAATGGTTCCTATACGTTTAAAATGGTTGGACTTAATTAGGCATCAAAACGGTTTTGGGCCTAGGCAAAAGATGAGATTAAACATGCTTTGGAAATTGGATTTCTCAAATAATCTCATAAAAGGACCTAAGAATCATATGGGATATGATTGACATGATCGTCTACCTAATTAATTTAGTTTTGAGAGGTCCGCCTCCGTGGACTCAAAAGTTAAATTAAAGTTGGATCTTAGCCCAATTAAATTATATTATACATTGGATGTATATGAAGGTTATATAATTTAGTGGGAGTATTTTGTTTGAAAAATACATTATTTATTTCTTTAATGAAAACTGGTACTTATTAAATTTAGGAAATTTTGCATATTTGTAGAAAATGACTACTAACACTCAATCAATTTCGTTGCGATCGATCCTTGAGAAGGATAAGCTCCAATAGAATGGTACGAACTTTATGGATTGGATCCGTTGCCTAAGAATTGTTCTTAGGCAAGAAGATAAGTTGTACATTCTCGATAGGCCTCTTCCTGCTGAACCAGAACCTACTGCCCCTAGGGCAGAAAGAGACAGTTACAAGAAACATCGTAATGATTCTAGAGATGTAAGATGTCTCATGCTTGCTACGATGTGCTCAAAACTCCAACAAAGTTTGGAACATTTGGAAGCCTATGAGATAGGCGTGGAGTTAAGAGCCATGTTTCAAGAACAAGCTAGGCAAGAGAGGTACAAGACCATTGTTACATTCACTACTTGCAAAATGAATGAAGGGCAACAAGTGAGTCCTCACATGCTGAAAATGAAAGGTTATGTAGAGCACATTGAGAAACTTGGCTATCCAATCCCATTGGAGCTAGCCACGGATCTCATTCTTAATTCATTGCCTAAAAGTTATAATCAGTTTGTGATGAATTATAACATGCATGGAATGGATAAGAATCTCTCCGAGTTCCATGGGATGCTTAAAACTGCGGAGATGAAGATTGCGGAGAAAGGTTCTCCCGTGCTCTTGGTTCATGATGGGAAGAAGGCTAGTGCCAAAGGAAAGGGTAAGAAAGTTGTCAAACCCAAGATAAGCAAGGCAAAGGTTGCCAAGGCTTCTGAGGCAAAACCGATTCACAAAAGGATGCAATCTGTTTTCATTGTCAAGAAATTGGTCATTGGAAACGTAATTGCAAGGCTTTCTTGGAAGAGCAAAAGAAGAAGAAGGGCAGCAAGGCTGCGTCGACTTCAGGTATCTATATGATAGATATTCTCCTTTCTACCACTGATTCTTGGGTATTGGATACCGGATGTGGTTCTCACATTTGTTTAAATGTGCAGGGTCTAAAGAATAGGAGACTACTTAAAGAGGGTGAAGTAGACCTACGCGTGGGGAATGGAGCAAGAGTTGCTGCATTAGCCGTAGGGACTTATGAAGTCACTTTACCTTCCGGATTAATTCTTGTTTTGAACAATTGTTATTATGTTCCGGATTTAAGTAGAAATATTATTTCAATTTCTTGTTTGGATAATGAAGGCTTTAAGTTTCTTATTGAGAATAAGAAATTTTCTATTTATTTAAATGATGTGCTTTATGGTATTGCTAATTCATTTAATGGCCTTTATGTCCTGAATGTCAAGGATAAAAATAATGACAATGTCTATCACATAAATAAGAAATCTAAACCTAATGATGTAAATCATACCTATTTATGGCATTGCCGTCTTGGTCATATTAATGAGAAGCGTATCTAAAAACTCCATGGGGACGGACTTTTGGGTTCATGTGACCTTGAGTCATATGATACTTACGAGTCGTGTCTTCTTGGAAAAATGACTAAGACACCTTTTACCAAGCTAGGTGAAAGGGCAAGCGACTTATTGGGGTTGATACATTCTGATGTATGCGGACCATTAAGTAGCAATGCTAGGGGAGGATTTCAATACTTCATAACCTTCACTGATGATTATAGTAGATTTGGGTATGTTTACCTAATGAAACATAAAAGTGAAGCATTTGAGATATTTAGAATATTTCAAAATGAAGTAGAAAAACAACTTGGCAAAAGTATTAAGGCACTTCGATCAGATCGAGGTGGAGAATACTTGAGTCAAGAATTTGATGATCATCTAAAGAATTGTGGAATAGTTTCACAATTGACTCCACCCGGAACACCACAATGGAATGGTGTGTCCGAGAGGAGAAATCGGACTTTGTTAGACATGGTTCGATCAATGATGAGTCAAGTTGATCTTCCAATATCCTTTTGGGGTTACGCTCAAGAAACCGCTGCTTTCACACTAAATCGTGTTCCAACTAAATCGGTTCAAAAGACTCCATATGAGATGTGGAGCGGAAAGAAAACTTGTTTATCTTTCATGAAGATTAAGGATATTACTTTTACAACCGTGAGGACAACAAAGTTTTTGTTGCCCGAACTGGTGTCTTTCTAGAGAAAGAGCTTCTCTCCAAAGAAATCAGTGGGAGTAAAATAAATCTTGAAGAAATTCGAGACCCAGAAAATAACATTGAACCAATAGTGGAACAAGAACAAGAACCACAAGGAGTTGTGGAACCTGTTCAAAATACACAAGTAACTCGCAGATCTAGTAGGTTACGATCCGAGCCCGAGAGATATGGATTTCTCGTAACGGATAGTAATGAGGTAGAAATCATTGAGAATGATGAACCGACAACCTACCAAGAGGAGATGTCTTCTCCTGATTCGGACAAGTGGCTTGGAGCCATGGAATCCGAATTGCAATCCATGCAAGACAATCAAGTTTGGAATTTGATTGATGCGCCCGAAGGTGTAAAAACCATAGGATGCAAATGGGTCTTCAAGAAGAAGACTGACATGGATGGGAAGGTGCATACTTACAAAGCTAGACTTGTAGCGAAAGGTTATAGGCAAGTTCATGGTATTGACTATGATGAAACCTTTTCACCCGTAGCAATGATCAAGTCTATAAGAATTCTGCTTGCAATTGCCGTATATCATGATTATGAAATATGGCAAATGGATGTCAAAACCGCTTTCCTAAATGGAAAACTGCAAGAGGATGTGTATATGACACAACCAGAAGGTTTTGAACAGAATTCTAAAGTATGCAAATTGCAGAGATCTATCTATGGATTGAAGCAAGCTTCTAGGAGTTGGAATCTCCGTTTTGATGAATCGGTCAAAGAGTTTGGTTTCATCAAGAACGAAGATGAACCTTGTGTATACAAGAAGATTAGTGGGAGCATATTGCTATTCCTTGTTTTATACGTGGATGACATATTACTCATTGGAAATGACATTCCTACACTTTAGTCTGTGAAGACTTGGTTAGGAAAGTGTTTTGCAATGAAAGATATGGGTGAAGCCGCATATATACTTGGCATTAAGATCTATAGAGATAGATCAAGAAGGCTACTTGGTTTAAGCCAAAGTACATACATTGACAAGGTCATTAGAAGATTCCGTATGGAAAATTCTAAGAGAGGCACCTTGCCGGTGTTACATGGAGTTTCTCTAAGCAAGACTCAATGTCCTAAGACAAACGATGAGCGTGAGAAAATGAATGATGTTCCATATGCTTCGGTAATTGGGTCCATCATGTATGCCATGATTTGTACTAGGCCGGATGTATCTTATGCTTTGAGCATGACAAGTAGATACCAATCCGACCCTGACGAAAATCACTGGGTAGCTGTAAAAGCGATTCTTAAGTACTTGAGATGAACTAAAGACTCGTTTTTGGTCTATGGAGGAATGGAAGATGATCTCATTATAAATGCTTACACGGATGCAAGCTTCCAAACCGACAAAGATGATAGCCGATCGCAATCGGGTTTTGTGTTTATGTTAAATGGTGGAGCTGTAAGCTGGAAGAGTTCCAAGCAAAGTACAACCGCTGATTCTACAACGGAAGCTGAGTATATTGCTGCATCAGATGCTGCAAAGGAAGCTGTTTGGATTAAGAAGTTCATCACTGAACTTGAAGTGGTTCCTAGCATTGCTAATCCAATAGACCTTTATTGCGATAATAATGGTGCTATTGCTCAAGCAAAGGAACCAAGAGCACATCAGAAATCCAAACACATACTTAGGCGTTTTCATATCATTCGAGAGATCGTTGATAGGGGAGACGTAAATATATGCAGAGTACCTACTGATGACAATGTTGCGGACCCGCTAACAAAGGGACTTCCACAAGCTAAACATGATGGTCATGTTAGGTCCATGTGTATTAGATACATGGGAGATTGGGCCTAGGGCAAGTGGGAGATTGTTGGTAGTGGTGCCCTAGGCATGTTTAATAAACGTTGTAATTGTTATCATTTATTTCATATCAATAAAGAGATGTTTTGATTATTATTGTTGTTCATGTTTACTTATAATAATCTCCGTCCCTAGTACTTGTAAAGCACTAGTATAAAGGCTAAATGATCATGAGATGATCATGTTAGATTTATGGGTACTTTTTTGGAACAAGGTACTGGACATGACCCGTTGTATGAGATTTATGTCATGGTCCATGTCGTACATATATCTCATATTAGTTATGTCATTCGAATCCTTAGACATGAAGTTATTATAGTCTTCCACTTGATGAACATTATGTTTGACCTATTCAAACGCTACCTTTAACTGGGTAGTTATAAAGGGTATGATTGGCATAATCGGATTCACGTAGGGAAGAATAATAAGCTAAATGGATTTGTCCCTCTTCAGAGAGATGTCAAGCTTGGGCCTCTCGTAGGAATGATGTTGATGAAAATGTTCTGCCGGACTCAAATGAATTGATTAGATCAATGTCATTTGTATTATCAACATATTCGGAATCGAGAAAGTATTGAACAAAACAAGTTGACTTGTTGACCATGACTTGTGTTCAATGACATCGTGGACAAAAGGATTGTGATATATTCTAAAGGAATGCAAACTTGTATCTAGTTATACTATTTGGGTAGGTATGACGGTTTGCTAGAACCTAATCATATCTTATGGTTTCATGTTTGAACCCATTGCCAACTTAGTATAATCCTAGAGGGTCACACACAATAGAACGAATCTTAAAAGGACTAAATTGGAATTTTTCAGCAGTTCTGGCAAGGCGGGCAACCGCACAAAAGGAACCGGGCGGCCGCCCGATGTTGGGCGACCGCACAGTGATGTCGGCAGAAACTTTCCTAATTCGATTAGGAGAAGCTTTTAACACAAGTTTCCTATTTGGAATAGGTCTTGCTTGTGTATAAAAAGGGGATTTCGGCCAGAACTTCTTGGATAGCCTTTTGTGAGTCTCAAAAGAGTTTGAGAGAGTTTATTTTGTTCCAAGACATCCTTTGATTGAAGAATAAAATAATACACAAATAAAATTCCATATAGTCATATTAAATTGTGAAAGTGTGTTTCATAATTTTGGTCTAGCAACCAATATCAAGAAGCTCCTTGATATTCGTTCGTAGTGTGGATACCACTAGAGGGTGAAGCTCATCATCTTCAAAGTTCGTGTTCTTACTTTCATTGTGATCAAGCTTCAAATCTCCACCAAAGAACAAAGCTAAAATTCAAAGTCATCAAGGGTTAGTTTTTCCTCTATTCATATTGTTGTATTTGATTTAATCATATGAACGGATCTATGGGCTTTTGGGTTTCATAAAATTTTAAATGCTATATTCCGCTGCGCATGTTACTATGAAACCCAACACAAGCCCACCCATTCGGCCACTGTTGTTGCCCAGCCATATCGTAAGGAGACGGCCAAGGAGTCCCAGCTACTGCCTGAAGATTGCCAGGACCACCGCTAGCAGGTTGACCACCTTTATTACCTCCTTTGTTGTTTTTCCCACGATCAGATCCACCTCCTTTGTTATTCCTGTTCTTATTTTTTGAACCCCCAGAAGCTTGAGTCCCGGTCGGTGCCCTTGCTGGTGGTGCAGAAACAACGGAGCTGTCCCGTGCCATCAGTGCCGAACCTGTAGCAGCCTCCTTTGCCAAACCCGCTTCTTCAAGCGTCACCATAGACCGAGCATGAGTGAATGTGGGTAAAGGATCGCGTTGTCGAAGCAACGTAGCGACCCCATTATAGGCATCCAAAAGACCTGCCACCATCTGTAGAACTAATCGGTCATTAGAGATGGGCGCATCAACGTTCTTTAGTTGATCGCCTAGTTGTTTCAGCTGTTGACAGTAGTTAGAGGGCCGAAGAGAAATCAGCTATTACCGTGTACGAGAACTCCTGCTCGAGGGCGACCGCTCTCGAGTTTTTGTTTTCTTGGAATAGCTCTCACAAATGATTCCATGCCGTCATTGCCGTACAACCTGGTTCGAGAATGGTTGCAAGGAGATCAGGGGAGATGGTGGAGTAGATCCACCCAAAAATGACTGCGTCAAGGGTAGCCCAAAGATCAATCTCCTCCTCCATAGTTGGCTCCTTTTCTTTGCCTTTCTCGGACGGGATGATGTGATGGAGTACCCTAGTGCCACAAGCATGAACCCTAAAGAGTTCGGACCACATTGCGTATTGTCCATTCTCGACATCAAGAGTAATAGCAATATTATTCTTAATGTTGGAGATGGCAAACGCAGGATGAAAAGATTTAGAAGTCATGGCGGCAGAAACGAAAGAGAAGAAAAGAAATTAGGGTTGTAGCGGAAAAAGAGAGAGAGGGATCGCTAAGAGGAAACCCGGTCTCGTGATACCATCAAGGAAATATTTTCTCTGTTATTAATCGAATGAATATGTTTACATAATATAGGATTCAAAACCCACTAATCTAGCCTACAATTATGCTATACAAAATAATCTACATACTAACCTAGATACACATTATCACAAAATAGAAAAGAGATAACTATAAAATATACATAATATTATATTAGCCTAACAACTATTCTAATATTCTAACATTAATATATCGGTTGAAAACTTAATAAACATAAGCCACATTAAGTCACATAGCTAAATTTTGTTAGATTTCTAGCAAATTTGTTAACAGAGTGAGCACACGTTGAAAATTGTAAAAATTCATGAGAACATTTGGAAAAATAAAAGTTTTGAGAATATTTATAAAAAATAAAATTTAATGATGAAAATGCGAGGTTTGCCATAAAAGTAGATACTCCTTCTGTTTCAAAATACATGTCGTTTTAGACTTCTTCACACATATTAAGAAATGCAATTAATACATATCAAAAAGACTTGTGTGCCCCTGACATAATCTAATTTCCTATGCAGTTTAAATGCTTATAGAAGAGACAATTCATAATTAATGAATAAGAGCATAATAGGTAAACATGAGTAAATATTCATCGGAAATAGTAAAACGTCAAGTTTTTTTGAACAAAAATGAACTCCTAAAACGACATGTATTTTGAAACGGAGGGAGTAGTCTAGTCAATTTGACCGCGAGTAAATTGCTTTTCTGCCCCTTGTACTTTGACCTCAACATCAATTTGACACCCCTACTACCGAAACACTAAATGTATGATGCGTACTATTGTTTTATTAACCAAATTAACTAGCCCGTCCTAGGAAGAAATATTTGACCAAGTCAACGCTTACATGGCCCTGACTGGACATTTTTCTCTTTGAGTAAAAAGGCACACTCCAGGCACGTGACCTTCCTCCTTACGAAAATGCAATACCAAACCAGAGCTATCAATACGGGCTGGCGGGGCGGGTTGGGCCCAACCCACCACAGCCCACCTTCAAACGGGGCGGGGCGGGCTGGCCCAAATTCTTGGCGGGCTGAGAAAATGCCAACCCAACCCACCCCACCTTAGGTTAGTGGGCCAGGCGGGCCAAAAGCCCAAGACTACAATTTGTCCACAACTATTACACAATCCCCACTGCCCACCAACAGTCACCACCATTGACCACCGCCACCAACCACTACCGATAATCACCGCCGACCACCACCAGTCACCACCGCCTGACCACCACATTCGTAGCACCAGCCAGGCACGCAGGTACGCAACCACCACCATTTTCTCTCCCTTTCAACAAATGCGACAAACACATAAAAAATGAAAAAAATATTCAAGATCTCTGTTTATGAAGTCAGATCTGGTGAAACACACACACAGATCTGAACAAACACACAGATCTGAGGCGGAGGATGAACATGAAGGTGGTGGATATAAAGAAATGGGGAGGAAGAAGAAGAAGAGGGGAAGAAGAAAGAGATGAGCAGCGGCGGTGGCGGAGGCGGAGGGCGGTGGCGGAGGCGGAGGATGAAGGTGGTTTCTAGAGAGAGAAAGCTCTGGCTTCTCTCTACTCTCTAGAATATGGGGAGGAAGAAGAAGAAGAGGGGAAGAAGAAAGAGATGAGCAGCGGTGGTGGCGGAGGCGGAGGGCGGTGACGGAGGCGGAGGATGAAGGTGGTTTCTAGAGAGAGAAAGCTCTGGCTTCTCTGTACTCTCTAGAATATAAAGACTTGATGAAATTGAAAACTGAAAAGAGATGGCTGGGGAGGGGGTTTGTTTGAGGGAAAACCAAAAAAAAAAAAAAAAAAAAAAAAGAAGGTGGGTTGGCCCGCTCCGGCCCGCCCCAAACCCGCTTGGCCCGTGACCCAAATGGGCTAGCCCAAATAAGCTAGCCCAAATAAGCCCACTTGTATTTGGGTTGGTATATTTAGGGTCCAACCCACCCTTATTCAATGGCGGGCCGGGCCATCCCAACGGGCTCAGCCCAAATTGACGGCTCTATACCAAACTAACCTGCCACCAATATAGCAACTACCACTACCACTACCACCCACCACCAACTGCCACCACAATAACAAAAATTACCACCACTACCACCATTAAATAATATGTTTATTTATGGCACCAATTATTTCTACTTGTTATCTTTACTGTAAGTTCTCTTTTACTTGTGTTAATCAAAACATTCAACAAGTATGAATTATCACAAGCTATCATCAAAACAACAACATCTTCAGTGCTTCAGATTGACAAATCACTCCCATGGTTAAGATCTACAAAAAATTATATTAATCCTTGGGTTAAATTTCAAAATTTGAAAAGAAAAAAAAAAGATCTGAACAGAGTTGAGAGAGGTCGAGAGAGAGAGAGAGAGAGAGAGAGAGAGAGAGGAGAAGGAGGAAGCGGGGTTGTGCATAAAACTCCATTTTTGGAGCTCAACGACGAATTGAAGTGTGCGATAGAAGGAGGTGGTGTGGAAAGGTGGCAGACGAGAGGGTAGAGTGTAGAGAGTAGGGTGGATCTGAAGTAGTTGCTGATTTTTAGTTCTGGTGGCCTAAGGTGCTCGAGTGTTTGGTTGGAAGAAGGAGCGTAGGGAAGGGTTGGCGATCATATATTTAGATGGGAGGTTTTGGTGGTCGCCGGAGATTGGGAAGAAGGGAGGGGTTGAGATAAGGTGGTCACCCGGTGGGGTGAGAGAAGGCGGTTGATGGGCCGAGGTGGGGAACCCTGAGGAAGGTTATAAAAAAAATTCCCCATTTTCAGATCTTTTATGTGGAAGAGAAGATTACGTGAGTGGAGTGTGACAGATTAAGGTGAGGTTTTTGTCCAGTCAACCACCACATAAGCTTTGACTTGATCAACAATTGCCTACTAGAGCTGGTTTGTTAAATATTTAACTGACGTTAAGAATAAAGGTTAAGTTGATTAATAAAACAATTGTACGCATCATACATTTTCGGTAGTACGGGTGTCAAATTGATGTTGAGGCTATAGTACGAGAGACAGAAAAGCAGTTTACTCATTTGACCGCGGGGCAGAGTATTGTTCAAGAACTAACGCCGTCGTTTTGGTAGACTGTATGAGAGAAGAGAAAAGCCGCGAAAACGCAGAACAATCCAGAACACAATGAATACGGAGAACACTCGAGAACTCCATCCTCAACGCCCACGCAAACCAGAACCCCCTAGAACTACAACCCCCCCACTTCCTTTACACACACATATAAACCCCTCTCCCCTCCACCTTCTTCCCCATCAGAAAATTCGTCAAAACCCTCGTTAAACAATCGCTAATCTATACACCTCCGATCAACAACTTCAACATTCAATCAAATCTTCCATAACTCTGTTCAATTTCAATGGCGGATGCAGAGACCTTTGCATTTCAGGCTGAAATCAACCAGCTTCTCAGCCTGATCATCAACACTTTCTACAGCAACAAGGAGATCTTCCTCCGAGAACTTATCAGCAACTCGTCGGATGCGTTGGATAAGATCCGATTTGAGAGTTTGACTGATAAGTCCAAGCTTGATGCTCAGCCTGAACTTTTCATCCGGATTGTGCCTGATAAGGTTAACAAGACGCTTTCTATTATTGATAGTGGAATTGGAATGACCAAAGCAGGTACTGATACAATCACCTTCACCGATTTCTGGTCGATTTAGTGTGTGTTTGTGTGTGCATGTCTGCATCTTGTCTTCTAATTGCATGATTTTGCATTCTGTCTGTATATCCGTTTAAACGGTGATAAGTTTTTTAGACGATCACTTTGATGTTTAGGGTTTACAATGACTGAAATTTAAATCCTGAGAAAATAAATTGATAGGCTTGTCATTAAATTACATTTCCAAACTGATATTTCTTAATGGATTTTGAGCTTGAATTTGATTTTTGAGGTATCTACTATTCGTTTTGTGGAGTCAATTGTGGTATAAAGATGAAACTGAACTGGTATATGACATCTCATTCCAGTTTTCATCTTTTCTGCGTGTTGAATGCTAATGATTTTGATTATATATGAGTTACTGATTGAGGGATGTTTTGTTAGATTTGGTGAACAATTTGGGGACAATTGCCAGATCCGGCACCAAGGAATTCATGGAAGCACTGCAGGCGGGCAATGATGTGAGCATGATTGGGCAGTTTGGTGTTGGTTTCTATTCTGCTTACCTGGTTGCAGAGAAAGTTAACGTTACCACAAAGCACAATGATGATGAGCAGTATATTTGGGAATCACAAGCTGGTGGCTCATTCACTGTTACCAGGGATGTAAATGGGGAACAGCTTGGCAGGGGCACGAAAATCACTCTCTTCTTGAAGGAGGATCAGGTACTTTATCTTAATTATAATTCTGTTGATTTATGTGGATTTAAATTGTCAAGACACCTGCAATTAGTTGATAATTTGTAAATGGTATAATTGGGAAACTTATTGGCTTTCATTTTTTTGTGCATGTTGTGTTCAGCTGGAGTACTTGGAAGAGAGGAGGATTAAGGATTTGGTAAAGAAGCATTCTGAATTCATAAGCTATCCAATCTATCTCTGGACAGAGAAAACGACAGAGAAAGAGATCAGCGATAATGAGGATGATGAACCCAAGAAGGAAGAAGAAGGGGATATTGAGGAGGTTGATGAAGAGAAGGAGAAAGAGAAGGGAAAGAAGAAGAAGATCAAAGAAGTCTCTCACGAGTGGCAACTCATCAATAAGCAGAAGCCAATCTGGTTGCGCAAACCCGAGGAAATTACCAAGGAAGAGTATGCATCCTTCTACAAGAGCTTAACTAATGATTGGGAGGATCATCTTGCTGTCAAGCACTTCTCTGTGGAAGGTCAGCTTGAATTTAAGGCGATCCTGTTCGTGCCAAGGAGAGCCCCATTTGATCTCTTTGATACCCGCAAAAAGATGAACAACATCAAGCTATATGTGAGAAGAGTGTTCATTATGGACAATTGTGAGGAGCTGATTCCCGAGTACCTTGGATTCGTCAAGGGTGTTGTCGATTCTGATGATTTGCCACTCAATATCTCCCGTGAGATGTTGCAACAGAACAAGATTCTCAAGGTGATAAGGAAAAATCTTGTGAAGAAATGCATTGAGATGTTTAATGAGATAGCGGAGAATAAGGATGACTATAACAAATTCTATGATGCTTTCTCGAAGAATTTGAAGCTGGGTATTCACGAGGACAGTCAGAACAGGGCAAAACTGGCTGATTTACTCAGATATCATTCTACCAAGAGTGGAGATGAGTTGACTAGCTTGAAAGACTATGTTACCAGGATGAAAGAAGGGCAAAAGGACATTTACTACATCACAGGTGAGAGCAGGAAAGCTGTTGAGAACTCACCATTCTTGGAAAGGCTTAAAAAGAGGGGATATGAAGTTCTCTTTATGGTGGATGCTATTGACGAGTACGCTGTCGGGCAGCTTAAGGAGTACGACGGGAAAAAGCTTGTGTCTGCGACAAAAGAGGGTCTTAAACTCGATGACGAGACCGAAGAGGAGAAGCAAAAGAGAGAGGAGAAGAAGAAATCATTCGAGAACTTATGCCAAACAATAAAGGACATTCTGGGAGATAAGGTCGAGAAAGTTGTTGTTTCAGACAGGATTGTTGATTCTCCTTGCTGTTTGGTGACGGGAGAGTATGGTTGGAGTGCAAACATGGAGAGGATTATGAAGGCTCAGGCTTTGAGGGACAGTAGTATGAGTTCTTACATGTCGAGCAAGAAGACAATGGAGATAAACCCTGACAATGCGATTATGGAGGAACTAAGGAAGAGGGCTGAAGCAGATAAAAATGATAAGTCTGTGAAGGATCTAGTGTGGCTGCTGTTCGAGACCGCTTTGTTGACTTCTGGGTTCAGTCTTGATGATCCGAACACGTTCGGGTCGAGGATTTATAGAATGTTGAAACTGGGTTTGAGCATTGAGGAGGAAGAAGGTGGTGAAGATGTTGATATGCCTGCTTTGGAGGAGGATGGGAATGAGGAGAGCAAGATGGAGGAAGTCGACTAAAGTGCCAAGTTGCCTGTGTCTGAGTTTGTGTTTGGCCTGGGAGGTCCATGGTGGGTTTTTTTTTTTTTTTTTTTTTCTCCTAATGTTGGCTTGTTTGGAGTGGTAGAAATATCTATTAAAATGCTTCATAAGTACATGTAATGTCCCCGTAGTTATAAATTTTAGCAAAATTGGAATCCTGGGTGTCATTTGATGATGCTTTATTAGTTTTGCAAGCCTATAATATACTCTGAATATATTTATTCCGTCTTATAACAAATGATCCATTTTGTTATTTTGAGTGTCCAATTTAAAAAGGTTTGAATACCATCATCTCTTATTCTATTATTGTTACCCTAATACACAATTGGTAGCATAAGAAAGATTAACAATGTGACATGTAAAGTCCAAATCCTCTGTACCACTTTGTGTGTCACCTCATGTGCTACAAGTGATCTAATGGCTCACAATTGTTAAGAGTGGTATTATTGTAATATTATACAAACATGTGAATGGTTAGATTAGAAGTGGTACATGTAGGGCTGTTGCACGAACTGAACTGGCTCGGGCTCGGCTCGTGAAAGCTCGAACTCGAGTGAGCTCGAGGTGTAGCTCGAGTCGAGCTCAAACCGATTGTCAAGCTCGTTTTTGTTATCGCGCCGACCTTGTTCGGCTCGTTTAGCTCGTTAAAAACTCGAGTTCGGCTCGATAAGCTCATTAAAATTGAATGTTTGTTTTCGGACGGCTCGAACTAGGCTCGATAAGCTCGTTAAGGCCATATTTTTCTTAAAAAAATGTCTAAGCTCGAGCTCGGCTCGTTAAAACTCGAGTTCGATATCGACTCGAGTAGCTCGCGAGCTCGATTCGACTCGGGCTCGAACAAGCAAGTAGGCTCGAGCTCGAGCTCGATAAAAGCTCGAGTTCGATAAGTTTTAAACAAGCTCGACCTCGACACCCTAAAGCTCGGCTCAGCTCGTTTACAGCCCTAGATACATAGAGTGACACACAAAAATGGTACAATAGATCTCGACTCGAAATGAGTCCAAGCGCTGAAACATCGCCTCTAGAAAGTCCCAATCAACCCCACATTCCCATGCTCCCGATGCATTTTCTCTTCATTCCATGAATCATCTCGAATGCAGTTAAATCTTGATTAAAAAGTTAAGAGCTACATCCTTTTTTTTTTTTTTTTTTTTTTAAGTAAAAGTCCTACTTTCCTATTTGGTGAGTCTCAAGGTAAGAGTACCATTTTGCTTGATTCTTAAAATGAAAAAAAAATGAATGGTTTTTTGGACATTTGTATCTTAAATGGGGCTAATTGCAATTTAGCTACGTGAGTTTTACAAGATGTTGCAATTGGTTATCGAATATGTAAATGTTCAAATCCGATTCTTAAGTTTGTATTTAAGTTGCAATGTGATGTAAAAATGGATGGAGTGTTAAAAAACTAACGAAATGTATGTCATATGCTACGCACATGATATTTTAAGGGGCATATATGTCATTTCGCCAAGAATTGAGGGTAAAAGAGTTATACACTACATATTAACAAAGAGGGAAAGAAAAGACTTCACAAATATAACATTCTGTCTACCTGTTTCTCTCTCTCTCAATTTATAATCCCCTTAGACCAACTCCAAGAGTCCCTCTATTACTTCAAAACACAATAATTTGGTGCAAAAACCTACTCCAACAATTACTCTATCTCCAGCACTATTTTGAAGTGAGTCCGGATCCACGCCATATATGGCGTAACGCCAAATCCTCCGCTATCCATGTATGCCGTTTTGTTTTCTTTTTTTTTTTTTTTTTTTTTGTTTGTTTCATGAAAAGTTAAACTTATTCCTCTTTTTTCTAGTTTTCTTTAAAAAAAATTGTTTTATGAAATTGAAATTAGTACTTTTCCATCCCAAAATAAAGACAAAAACTTGTGTGAGAACACTCCAACCCGTCTCATGGGTGAGACGGGTCATTTTTTTGACCCATTACCCGACCCACACCCTGCTCCAGGACCCATGGGGGGACCCTGCCACGTGGCAGCCCCTCATTGGCCCAATTTTTTTTTTTTTTTTTTGGTTTTTTTTTTGGTTTGTGAAAAGTAATAGTTACCATCTCTTAAAGTAATAGTTACCATCTCTTAAAGTAATAGTGTTATTCCTATGTTTTCTTCGTTTGCCAAAAGTAATACTTATTATAACTAAAATGTAACAAACGTGTTATTTATATGTAATAGTATTTATAAATAATTGTAATACATATGTATAGATATCTATTTGTTTTCAAACAATAAGTTACAATGGGGTCAAATTTATCATGATACATGTAAAAGTATTACATTATCTATAGAAATCTGTTACAATTTCGTCAATCAAAGTGTTACATTTATTTGTATAAACTTACTATTACATTCATATACATAAGTTATTACTTTTCAAATGGGTAAAAACGAGCTTTTGTTTTTTTAAAACAAGTATTACGTTTACTTATGAACAATGTTACTTTAAGAGATGGTAACTATTATTTTTTGCTAAACCACTGAAAAGCCGAAAAAAAAATATAAAAACTCAAAAAAAACCAAAAAAAAAAAAAAAAAAAAAAAAAAAAATTTTTTTTTTTTTCCGGCCAATGGTGGGTTGCCACGTGGCGGGTTCGGCCCATGGGTCATGGGGCGACCCGTCTCATGCATGAGACGGATCCCCTTGTTCTCATGGGAGACCACCTCCAAAATAAATAATCAATTTCTTTAAAATAAATACTAATTTTCAGTAAATTTTATACATTCATTTTGAAATAGAGACAATATATATATATATATATATATATATATATATATATATATATAATATTTATTTAATATTTATTTTTTCTATTAAATTATAACATAATATTTAATATAATGTAATTTAAATCAAATTTAATATCAAATTTAGTATTTATTTTATATATTTGTATTTTAAATATATTATTTTAAATTTATTAATTTATTATTACTTAATTATATAACATAATATTTAATATAATGTAATTTAAATCATTTAATAATAATTTCTAATTATGTTTAATGGTTAACATTTTAATTAAATGAAATGATAAGAAATATTCTGATTTAGCGCAAGATTTGAAGTAAGCTGTTGGAGATGGTAAAAGATATTTGGTGCTGAAGTTGCACCATTTTAATGTTTTGGTGCAAAAACTGTTGGAGATGGCCTTACCACCATTCTCATTCCCAGATCCCCTTCTCCCTCCATTCCGACTTGTTGAACGCCATCCTAACCCCACTTTCGCATGCTTCCATTAATTCATTCTCCCTCTTATATGTAGCCCCCACCCGCACTCGCACTCACCCTTGCCTCTACTTTGCCTCAATCGCCTGTTCTGTCCGCCTCTCACACTCTCATCGCCGCCGCCTCCTCCCTACACAGCGTGTAACAACCATCCTTCGTGTTTGAAATTGAGAATTTTGAAATTACCCCTAGATTTGGGATTCGATTTTTTTTTTTTTATTATCGTTGTTGTTTTTGAAATCCGGTGGCCTTGGGACTTAGATTTATGTCAAAGGATTTGAATGGTATGTAGTTCTATTTTCAGATCCAAATTAGTTTCATTCTGTAATTGTTGAAAATGCAAGTTGTGTTTGGTGCCTCTTTTCTCACTTGAAGTCTTTTCTTGGTTTCGTTGAACTTGAATCTGGGTTTAACTAAAATTTGATGTTGTTAATGGACGGTGGCGGCGGCGGTGGTGGATGTTTATGGGCGGCGGTGGTGGTGATGGAGATGGAGATGGAGATGGAGATAAAGATGAAGATGGTGATGGTGTTAGTGGGAGTTATAGATCTCGTTAAAAAAACTCACATATTTGAAAATGTTTTTCATCTTCGTTAAATGTCGTTAAATGCATTAGCAAAAAGGCAGTTATGCCCCGTTATATATCATGTGTGCTTCACATTACCCAAAGTTCGTTAATCTTTTAACACCCCATCTATTTGTACATCACATTGCAACAAAAATACGAATTGGATTTGGACATTTACATATTCGATAACCAATTGCAACATCTTGTAAAACTCAAGTAACCAAATGCTTAGCCCTACTTATTTTCTAGAATTACAAAAGTACCGATGCTTACTAACTTACTTTTTACCCACTTGAATTATCAGTAGTATTATAAACATTTATGTCCCCAACCCATTTGCAATTGTTCATTCATTTCTTAGTATTTTCTTAATAAGTGTGCATACTCTTGATAAGACTCTTACTCTGCAACGCAAAAAAGTAGTATAGAATTTAGATTAATACATTGTTCCTATTAACAGTAAATCTAGTCAATGAATTCCATCATGATCTCTCTTAAGTAACCAACTCATCTAAAAGCTTAAGCTGTTAGAGAGAGCACCCACAATGTATATCATGCTCATATTAACACTCCCCCTCACGTGCCAACATGGATTTAGTATAGGGGTGCAATCGGGTAAATACGTACCCTTTATATATATTTTTTAAGGATAAATGCAAGCGGGAGGATTCGAACCCTGGACCTTGTCAAACCTAGAGTTCTGATACCATGTTAAGTAACTAACTCATTTAAAATTTTAAGTTGTTAGTGAGAGCACCCACAATGTATATCATGCTCATATTAACAATCTCAAAGCAAGGTGAAAAATCACAACCTGTGTGATGGCATAGAGAAATCAGATCATGAGGAAGCGCGTTGACGATTTCAATGGAGTACAACTGTTGAACCAACCACTACATAAAAACTCTCTTATTAGGACAAATAAGTGTATCAATAAGTTGCCTATAATTTGCCTATGAAACCGTCCCTGATTGTATTTGAGACACTAAGGGTCTCATTAAGTTGGTGTCACAAATACTTTTAGGACGGTTAATTTAGTCTTTATTTTGCCAAAAATGTATTTTGGTTGTGAAAATTTTTGAGACTACTTTAGTTCTTGTCTCAAACTAGTATCTTTAATTGAACTCACAACAACTTTTTCTGTCTCAAATAGTGTCAAATTGAGACACTTTAAATATCTGTCTCAATATATATAGTCTCTAAAAGTCATTTTTTTCAGTAGTGAACCCCGGATTCGGAGGTGCCTCAGATGTACGATGAAATGCTGTAGACAAATACACTAGACATAGAACTGAGACGAGTGAAATGAATAAAAGGATGATGAGCTTTAGGGTCCGTTTGTTTAGGGAAAAATGATATACAAAAAATAGCTTTCAAAAAATAAAAAAATGTCTTCAAGAAAATGTAATGAAGTTGTTCAGCTGTTTGGTAAACATTAAAATTTCTTTTTTAGTACGAGTAATAAGAATATATTTTTTTGGACGGGTGAGCATTAGGCAGGTGAAATGAGAATGTTAAGAAACAGTTTAAGCACGAGCAACAATAATTTTAGTTAGATAGGGTGTACGTCGGGTGTACGTGGGCACGGGTACAGTAGAATTTGATGGATATGAGGAAGACGTGAATGGTTGTAACGAACACAAATTGAATAACCAATTGAAGCATCATAACAAACTCAGGTAATTGAATTGCAGTTTGCCCCATTTAAAACTTTAAACATATTAAAATCCGTTCATTTTCCAACGTTTCATCCAACTTCCTCTCTGAAACCCCCCAAATTCCTTCTTTGAGAAACCACTGAGAGAATACGCCATAGCCAGTCAGATGGGATCCAACGTTAATTTGTCGGATTTCGTCCGATTTTTTTTTTCTGTTTCTACTTTTGTTTATTTCCATTTCAATAATTTCTCAAAATTGAGGATTATGACTTTGATGATGATCGAAGGGGTGGTAGCAGTGGCCACAACAATCGCTCTTCTCGCCGCCGATTTTATCGTGCAATCAACGTTTTTTTCTCGTTATTACATGCTTTCTCTTTTTTGACGAGAGCCTTCGTCTTCTCTCCGTTGTCGAGATCCTTCGCCTTTTCTCCATTTGTTAAGAGCCTTTGCATTATCTCCGTTTGTTGAGAGCCTTTATGTGTTGTTTGATTTTTTTTTTTTTACAATGCTTTGCGCATCCGAGGTCATTTTCGTAAGGGAGTTCAAAGGAGATTTGGTTTAAGGTTAGGCTCCATTATTCGAAACGAGTTATGCATTTTCATGGAGACATGCAATTTATATTTGATTGTACATCTTTATCTAAATCCTTTACTTTGGAATGAGTTTCCGGCTGTTGTGGAGCGTCATTCACTTGAGATTTATTAAAGAAAACTAGTGGGTAACACATGCTTTGCACGAGAAACTAATGTACTATTTTTTTCGTATTTTGATTTTTATGATTTTATTTTGTAATGTAACATAATAATGTTTTTAATATAACTATATTGTTTATGAATTAAAATGTTTGCTTATAAATTTAGGAAAAATGTGTTAATTTTTTAGTAATAATTAAAATAATTATTATAATTAACTAATATTATTAATTGTACTTATTGACATATATAATAACTATTATTATTCACTAATAATACTAATAGTTATAATTAACCTATATATTAACTATTATAATTAATTAATACTCCCTACGCCCTAGAGTAAGAGTCCTACCATGTTTGTGCACACTTATTAAAGACACAATATAAAAATGGTAAACATTGCAAGTGTGTTGAGGGTATAATTATCCAAAACACTATTCATTCTTTCTTATCATTTGTCCTTTTAGGAAATAGACTTTTAGTGGGATATACAAAAATAGAAAGTAAGATTCTTACTCTCGAACGGAGCGAGTACTATTAATATTAAATATTAGTAACATTTATTGTATAATGATTAACTAATACTATTAATAATAATAACAGTTAACTTATATAGTAACTATTATTATTAACTAATAATATTATCAATAGCAATAATTCATATATATATAGTAACTATCAGATTAACTAATACTATTAATAGTAATTTTTAGTTTATTTAATAGTTAAATATAAATGTTAATTATAATGATAGTTAACTATTAATAGTAAATTGTTATTTGTTTAACAATATTAACTAATTATATTAATTACTATATAAAGTAATTATTATAGTAACTATTACTAATAATAGTAATAAATACTATATAGGGTAACTATTATAGTTAACTATAACAGTAACTATTACTAATAATGGTAATACTTAACTATAGTACTTAACTACTATAGTTAACTATTACTATTATTAGTAATACTATATAGGGTAACTATTATAGTTAACTATAACAGTAACTATTACTAATAATAGTAATACTTAACTATAGTACTTAACTACTATAGTTAACTATTACTATTATTAGTAATAGTTACTATTATAGTTAACTATAATACTTACCCTATATAGTCACTAATATTATTAGCTAATACTATTAGCTAATAGAAAAAAATGAAAAGTCACTTAGTTAAGAGGGTAGTGTTGATGTGACATCACCAAATTCAAGCTTGTTCCATGACTTGTCCACACGACAACACCTTAGCTCTTCTCACCAACTTTAATACTCCCTCCGTCTTTTTAATCTGTTCACTTTTGGTCAACGAGAGTAAACTTTGACCAAACATTTAATGTCAATCTAATCATCTTAATGAAATTCTAAAAATTGTAATTGATAAATAATCATTTAATTTATCAATAATAATTTTTTAAAATTTCATTAGGATTGTTAGATTGACATTAAATATTTTGTCAAAGTTTACTCCTGTTGATCAAAAGTGAACAGACTAAAAAGACAGAGGGAGTATACACTATACTATATAGATTTGTGTTGTTTGTTTTTTTTTTTTTAAAAAAAACAAACAACATTTTAAGGGTGTATTCAATAATTTTAGGTGTGCAAATAACACCCCATATGAAACAGACTACTATGTTTTGGGACGGAGGGATGGAGTATTTATAAGGAGGAGAAGAAAACCCTTAACCCTAAAATCGTATTTGCAAAACCTAACCCTAACGTATATCTCCCAACCCCATGGAGAATGGTGGCAGTAAGAGCGACGATTTGCCGGATGTAATTATCCATCATATGTTAGAACATGGCTTGCATTACAAGTCACTTAGTAATTCCATACATGAAATCATACCTATAATGTTATTATAAAGTGTAGTTGATAATAAAATGTGTAGAATTCCTGGATGTATGATTATCTAATTGTGATGGGCAAAAGGGTAATATAACATCATTAAGCTTGAAAGTGTGTGGTCCCTAAATGAAGTGTCACCATGTTTGCTATTTAAAGGCATTTCCATCTGTAGACACCCCGCCTTGGACCGCTCACCCCGATTGCACACTTGATTTTGTGTTTCTCCCTCTTTTATGTGTTTTCTGTTAGTTCCTGTTACTTTGGTTAAGTTCCAGACAGACTCCGTCAAGTCCCGGGACTAAACTGAATAACAGTTCTAACTTTCTAGTCCATTCTGTCAAAGTTTGTCTTTCAGAGTCGCGCGCCTCCGCCCCTTGAGGCCAGACGCGCGCGCCTTCCGCCGCCTAGGTGGGATGCGCGCGCTTCTGGGGTGTGTCAGTTACAGATTCTGCCCAAGAATCTCTCCCTTGCTCATTATACATGATTTTGCCCGGGAAAGACTTCTTGGAGACTCCGTTTGGCTCCAAAAACAGTCCTCTTTCAACTAAAAAACCCCTCCAATCCATCATTGGAGGGGACCTTGGACCTTTTCCTCAAATCTTTTACTCACTTCTTTTCTAGACTTTTCCTTTAGACCTTTGTCAACTAAGTACTCAACCTCTTCTTCAAGGCTTTTCAAGAGGTTCTCTTTGAAGGCTACTATAGGTAAATGTCTTAAATCCTCTCTTCTTCTTCTTCTTCTTCTTCTTCTTCTTCTTCTTCTTCTTCTTCTTCTTCTTCTTCTTCTTCTTCTTCTTCTTCTTCTTCTCCAATCAAATGTGCAATCACTCCAAAACCATTTCGGACATGACACCAATGGTCCTTTCATTACATTGAATTGGTCTAGGAGTCATCTCCCTACATTCTAAACTTTAAAACCCCTCTTTTATCATCATTCAAATAGGAAGAACACATTTATCTTAAAAAGTGAATTATGAACAAACAAGAGCAACTTTGCTCGGGCGAAATGGGTGTTTAAGTACTCCCCATTTCGTAACCTAACCCCCGAACCCCTCATCCCAAAGAATATTTGTTTTCGTAAATCAAACTTAGGCTCATAAACATTAGGTTTTCTCGCGTTCCTCTAAAACGTGGGTGGCGACTCTAAAATCAATTAGACATCCTAGGTAATTCACGCGCTCTAGCCAAGCCGTGGTTCCCCCGGGGTATCTACAGTGGCGACTCTGCTGGGGACTGCTTGAGGGTTAAACTTGTGTTTCTGTTCATAATTCACTTTTCTGAGCATTCTGGAAATTGACATGGGAAGCGCGCGCCTCGGACATTCATGGTCCAAAGCGCGCGCGTCCCGCGTCAAATTCCAGAATCGGCCGCCTTCCATGTGTTCTTCCTATTATTTCGTGCTAACAAACATTGCAGGGGTTTCATCACACAATCAGGACCAGGGCAATCCCCTGAGTCCATAAGTTTCTGATAATCTAACAGGTTAGCCCAGAAGCGGGCGCCTCCCAGATACAATGCGCCAGGCGCGCGCTTCCCACAACACCAGCCCGAGGCGCGCGCTTCTGGGCCAATTTCCAGGGAAAGAACAGGTTTCAGTGACTGAACAGAGCAGTGGGGTGTGGGCACAGTTGCCTGCATCAGAACAGAATTGAACCCTTGGAGTGTTTAATTTTGTGTTTTATTTACCGGTCACACGGGTGATTCGGGAGTTGTAATTTACGTGCTTATGTGTTCTTTTTTATCTTTTCTTTTCAAAAATAAAATAAAATAAAAAATTTGTCACGTGATAGACCTCACACTACATGCACATTACTCCTATAAACTGCTCACTATCGAGTCGCACAAGTCCAACCCCAAACCCGTCGAGGCCCGTCCTAGAAAGTTTCAAGCTCCACTCGACCTTGGCTCTTTCGAAGCGGTAAACCTCATCCCGTGGCGTAGTTCATGACTACATGCCGGGGGTGACCTTTAAGCCTCTCTTTAGCCGAGCACAAACCACACAATTCTAGTTAGGGTCTAACACTCCGTGACCAAGTCGGTTTCCATGTACCGAGATTTCCCTAAACTAATGTTTTCAAATCATATATGCCAACTTGTTGAAACGGACGCAATAAAAATCCGTCCCCCAAAAGTGGTTATTTTGGACGAAAATAAAAATCCGTCCCCGCATGTATGCTTTACTACATTAATTTAGTTTAATCCCGACACATGTAGGATTCACAAACGCGATGGAATCCGATGGGTATATGGGACCGCGAGATGGTCTATATACTAGTGTGACGATTCCATTATCTTCTTAGAAACCCCAAAAGGGACCCATTCCCTCCGACTTATAAAATAAAAAAAGAGTCTTTTTCTTATGTGGTTCGAGTCGTGTGCCCAACTGTGTGTTCTCAACCTCTTCATGGACCGAAAGTGTAAACCGAGACTGACAAGGGCTACTTCTCGAATTATAGGTCCGATTGGTACTCTCCGCGTCTACAGGGATGCATCCAACAGGGTTGTCTGTGAACCGATCACTCCAACAGCTTCTACATCATCAATGGCCGGCGACTCCAACACCAACAACGCCATGACTCTCGAGCAACTTTCTGCCATGGTTCAAGCACTCCAACAACAAGTCTCTACCCTTAACCAAGAGGCTCAAACCAAAGAAGCCTTGTGGCAAGCTCATGTCGACAGTCAAAGGGAGGCTCACGAGGCTGAGGTTGACCAATTGAAAGCCAAGCTCCTCAAGCTCTCCAAGAACAAGGGGGTTAATGACAATGAGGAATCCGAGTGGACCGAGGGTTTGTTTGAAAGCCCATATGTCAGTGCCCGTACCAAAAAAGTGGGGGGACCAAGCACCGACAACAACGACCCCAAAATGGTCGATTCCATCATGGCCTACATTGATCAGAAATTTGATGGCCTTAACATGGGAAAAGGCTCCGACACAAGCCTTTATCAGTCATCCATCCTCATGATCACGATGGCCTCTCTCCCCGACAAATTCAAGATGCCCAACATTAGCAAGTTTAAGGGCAACTCATGCCCGATGGCTCACATCGAGACTTACATTTGGGCTATGGTTCCGAAGAAGGTCTCTCCGAAAGTTATGGCTCAATGCTTTCCTCTCACCCTCGAGGGGGCGGCAAAGGATTGGTATGCAACTCTCCCGCTCACTGTCCGTCTTGATTGGGATGCCGCTATGCTTGCCTTCAAAAATCAATATCAAGGCAGCACCACTCACCGGCCCACAAGGAAAGAGCTCGAGAACACCACCCAAAGAGACAACGAGTCCTTCATTGACTTCACAAGGAGATGGAATGACAAGCTCTCTGAAATTGTTGAGAGGCCAAACACAAAAGAGCAAATGGACATCTTTCTCAAGTGTCTCAAGATTGATCTCCGCACCCACCTAAGTGGTGCTTGCTACTCTGACTTCTCCCAAATATATGAGGCGGGGGTACGCATGGATGACTTGCTCAAGGAGATTAAGAAGACCACTCCTACCTATCGTTACAAGGCCGCCCTAATTCAAACAAAGAGGCTTCTGTCAATGCCGTTACTACCGACAAGGGGAATTACAAGAAGGTCCCTCCACCACAAGGCAAGCGGTTCCAAAACGACCGCGTCTACACTTGACATGCCCCAAGTCCCGGGATCCCCTAATAGAACCTCGAACCTGGTGCGCGTAACTAACAAGGAATGAAAACTAGCAAGAAACAAGAAACTAACGGGAAACAGGAACAATACCTGTTAGAAACAAACTGACATGATATATATACTCAAGAGTAAGGAGCTAAGATAGCTCACAACGAGTTTTAGACCAAGAAAATTAAAACCAAACATGGTTACATACAGCGGAAGACATTCCTAGAACATAATCTGGCATCAAGAGATGTCTAGAGACAACAAGTACTACACAAGTATACCCCAACAAGCCCTGAGCTTAACAACTCATACAACATTGTCCTTACCAAAGTGTAAAAGGACACTAGTCTCAAACAAGAACATCCTGCGGAGTACGTTCCCAGCTATGTCGAGCCTCACTGCGTACTATCCCCTGCTTTCCTGGGGGGGGGGGAAACAAATAAAGGGTGAGATAAATCTTAGTAAGCTATTAACATGCAACTACATGACATGTTATCACGCAATTCCGCTAGACACTCAAGTAATCATATATCAAGTATCATCGAGTAACAAGTATAGGAGAGGCTAAGCCAACTCCACAAGTAATCAAGCTCAAGATATGATCAGGTAACAAGTAGTCAAGTAGTGTGAGAGGCTAGACCAACTCACCAAGAAGCACATAGGACTATCACGTATCATTACCTGAATCCTTCCTTATTTCTCCAAAGAATACCATTATTGTCGATGCTTGTATAGCTGATAACAACCACGATCAAGATCAAGAAACTGCTATGCAGTATATAAGAAGACCCGGTAACCAGTGTCATTCACAAGAACAAGATTCACGAGGTGTTCACGAGTTTAGCATTCACTTATATCAGGCGTATTGCTCTAATACAGGATGCTAAGCCCTTACTATGGCCGGTAGTAAGGGAAAAACAGACCGAATTCATAGACCCACGATTATCACTTAAACCCCAGCTCTCGCGATAAGCGTGAACCTATATACCCATCTGCACCAAATAAGCCAGCTGGACTCATACGAGAATGTACAAGTAGATATTTACTTGAACTACGAGAATAGAACTAAGTCCCATATTAGTGGACCAGTCTTTATGCACCATGTAATCATGTATCATGTGCTCACGAGAATATGCACCATGTAATCATGTATCATGTTCTCACAAGAATATGCACCATGTAATCATGTATCATGTGCTCACGAGAATACAAGTACACGTACGCAATCATTGTGAAGACAAATCAATCTAACAATGGCACGTAGAGTCTCCATATAACACGGTCAATCCAAGTTAGAGTCTATTAATAACAGACCTCAAACAAGTAGTAGGGTATATCATTCTATATTACTTTGTCACATGCCAAGTTTGCACGTACATATTCATATCACGTTTAACACATTAAAGTGTCTATCACGATACCCTTACTATCAAATAGAGCCCAATACCTTAGACTCTAAATACGTAGTAAAATAGGTCACACCATACCTAGTCACAGTCATATCTCACGTATATGTATCGTTAATAATCGAATACATTTTCCATCACATATTGTGTTCTGTAGTTATTCTTTTTAACTTAAATCGCAGTATTCACGATTATATGAATTATCTTCATATTACACTAGTCCCTATTTTCTTTAGGAACCCATTTCAAGACAAGATATCTTCTTTATTCTTTATATACTTCATTGAGTATATACACGATTAAAACCAATCACTAGCACTTTAGTGCTTATTCATAGCACTTCCAATATACACGTATCAAATTCAAATGTGTAGTAGAGTTAATTATTCTCTATCTAATCCCATATCCCAACTCTTTCGGTTATTCATACCATGTATCAAGTAATCAAGAAGTAACATTCTATCAAGTAAATATATGCAAGATTTGCATATACACATCAAGAATCTTTCAAGTTTATTACCATACACATATATTGATGTCAAGGCACGTACAAGATTTTATAATCTTATATTCAAGTCTTAATCCAATTATTTGGATGTTCAAGTCATGTACAAGATTTTATTGTCTTATACTTCAAGTTACTGTCTTAACTTAAGACATTCAAGACATTCAAGACATTCAGGACATTCAAGACATTCAAGACATTCAGGACATATACAAGATTTTATCATCTTATCTCCAAGTTCTCAATCCATTTCTTTGGATGGTTAAACATGTACAAGAGTTAATTATCTTATACTTCAAGTTCAAGCAAGGAAGATGAATTATACATCTTTCACGTATTATTTTCCAATCATTTTCTTAGGACATTCAAGCTCAAGACATTAGTTGGTGCCCCTAAGGTACACAAACATAGGTTCCAAGACAAGCATAACACATAAGTGCTTGTTCATAGCACTTTCAAGACATAAAGAAGAGTTCTTCCTTTTATACTCAAGTTCTCATTTTAATTTAATGAGTAATCATGTTCAAGACTCACTTCTGATGCCCCTAAGGTGTCACAACACTTGCTAGGACATCTTATCTTAAGGCTATATGCCTTAACAAGGGTAAGATTTCATTTCCCTTTAGGTTTTAAACACTTTCATTAGGACAGGGGACCGAGCGGGCGCCTACTACTACACAGGCGGGCGTTTGGTCTAAGGTTGCAGGGCAAGCGGGCGCTCGACGCCAACCAGGCGCGCGCTCAAAGTTCAACAGAGATTTTTGCACTAAAACGAGGCTAGCGGCGGGCGCTTGATATGAGGTCAAGCGGGCGCTCAAGACAGACCAGGCGGGCGCTTGAGGCTGACCAGGCGGGCGCCTGGTGCAATTTCCAGCCAAAACCCAATTTCCTTCCAGGCTTAGAAATTCTCCATCCCAAGCGTAGGAGTATACTTTTACTTACAATTTAACATTACCCGGGACATATAATAAGCTTAAATCACTTATTTCAATTTTACTTTCTTATTTCAACAGAGACTTTTATACTTACAAATTCTCCGTTCCAAGTGTAGGAGTATAAACCCACTAACACTTCCTAACATTCAAGAGTGCATTTTAACATGCTCAGAACACTTCTATAGGGACAATTCATTAATTTATCACCGTCCCACAAGTAATAGAATAATTTTCTTTTATTCCATTTCAATATTTCACCGTCCCAAAAGTATAAGTATAATTTTCTAATATACTAATATAATCATTTAGGGATACTTCCATTCATTTTCCCGTACCACAAATAATGGTACAATTTTTCTAATAATATTTAAATCGAGTTACTATTTTACTGTCTCACGAATAGGAGTATAAATTTCTAATATACTTGCAAACCCATTTAGCATCTCTCTGTACCTTGCATAGAAATACTCCATTCGTCCCAATTTAACAAGTATCACAAAACTCATTCAAATCACGAAATTAACAAGCACAAGTACCAAGAATAACATATATGCATCTTATTACAAGCAAGGGGGAGCCAATAGCTTACCTAGTCCGAAATCAAGTTGACCCAAATTAATTTCTGATCGGTCGGAAACGCTGTATTCAACGCCACGAATATTTATCCGGGTCCGGAATCACGAACAGAGAGTTAATTGAGCTCGAGGAGTCGAGAATAGGGTAAAAGTTTAACTTTCTCTCTGAGACAGAGAGAAAGTACGAGAAGAACTGAGAATGTTTTTCCTCAGAAAGAAGGCAACCAAACACTTTATACTAACAAGTTTCAAAAATTGCTCTTTGGCCCCTCAGGTTTCGCTTTCTACAAAAAAGCCCTTAAAGTCATATTTTCACAAATGACCCTAAAGTCAAAACTAGACATTTAACCACCTTAATATTCTAAAGCAGTTAATAAATTAATTCAAGTAAAACTTGCACATAATATGCAAGTTCAAGCATTTAAGCAAGCACGTCAAGAAATTTAACAAGAATTAGGACGGGCGTTACATCCTCCCCTCCTTAAAGAAAATTCGTCCTCGAATTTTACTGATCAAGATTATAACATATATAATCAACAAATAGAACTCAAGAGCATAAAGACTATAAACATATACTCACAAATAGATATTACACGTATGCTCACAAATATTCTATGCAATCCAGATGTATCAATTATAACATCGAAACATATAAAGTCAAGCAGACTCGATTAGTCAATCCACTATATTGGTGAAACTTGACATATCCACTAAAAATAATAGAACTGGTCATATCCTCCAGATCACTGTAATACTAGTCAAATCCACTAGGCAATCTCAAATACTGAAGTCGTGGTCATCCATCATTTTAATATTTAAAACTTGACTTCACGTTTATCAATCCATCGAAAAGGTGTAGCTCTCGGTGTCAAATAATTAACGATAGAGCTGCCTTCGAAATTCATTAATGAATCTCTAACAAGATCAAGAAAATCTCAAGAACACGCGTACCTTGGTTGTTTCCACCTATAGGTCAACAAAGATGCTTGAAGTAAACCCACTTCAAAATAGATATATCATCTATCAAGAAATTTCTCAAGTTTAATCTTCAACTCTTTTAACTCAATCAAGGTCAAGAACATTAATCCAGATGTCAGCACTGTATTCGCACTGTAACAACTCAAGATAATCCAAGTTTCTCATCAAGTAACATGTATTACTCAGTAGAAATTATAGCTGAGATCTCATCAAGAATGGATACATCCATCTGGTTTGGTGTAGAAATTCCACTGTCAATCACATAGGTTAAATACCCAGTACAATCTCGATAACACTGTTCGAACTTTCAATGCAGAACATGAATATTATACATAATTATATCATGCTCATAAAAATAGTCAAGCATACTAGCATAGAACTATTCACCATCTATTGTGGCAAATAAGAATGGCATAACATATAGAAAGCCAAATCATAACACGTAAGAGCCAAGCCATAACACGTATCACATCAATGTCCCATCTAGGTAACATGACCAAGTTAACATAGAACGTATAGGGTGTTATCACCCACACTTCTATCAAGCTCTTATACATAACGATATCAAGCATGTAGTCTCTTACTAGAGAATTCACTTCCACGTAATTCACGAGATAAGGACAAGCATGCATATATAGCACGAAACAATGTCCACTAGACAAGATAGATACGCCTAAGTCTTTAAAGACTCGCGCTCTCGATTCTCAAACCATCTAATCCAATTGGATCAATACTATCAACTCCAGTCCTAAGCCTGGTATAACAACAAGTAAAGGAACACTCAACGTTAGAAGCACACCCATAAGCTAACCCACGAATGCCGTAGACCCTATCCAGGCTTAGAGCTAACCATAGCTCTGATACCAAACTGACACGCCCCAAGTCCTGGGATCCCCTAATAGAACCTCGAACCTGGTGCGCGTAACTAACAAGGAATGAAAACTAGCAAGAAACAAGAAACTAACGAGAAACAGGAACAATACCTGTTAGAAACAAACTGACATGATATATATACTCAAGAGTAAGGAGCTAAGATAGCTCACAACGAGTTCTAGACCAAGAAAATTAAAACCAAACATGGTTACATACAGCGGAAGACATGCCTAGCACATAATCTGGCATCAAGAGATGTCTAGAGACAACAAGTACTACACAAGTCTACCCCAACAAGCCCTGAGCTTAACAACTCATACAACATTGTCCTTACCAAAGTGTAAAAGGACACTAGTCTCAAACAAGAACATCCTGCGGAGTACGTTCCCAGCTATGTCGAGCCTCACTGCGTACTATCCCCTGCTTTCCTGGGGGGGGGGGAAACAAATAAAGGGTGAGATAAATCTTAGTAAGCTATTAACATGCAACTACATGACATGTTATCACGCAATTCCGGTAGACACTCAAGTAATCATATATCAAGTATCATCGAGTAACAAGTATAGGAGAGGCTAAGCCAACTCAACAAGTAATCAAGCTCAAGATATGATCAGGTAACAAGTAGTCAAGTAGTGTGAGATGCTAGACCAACTCACCAAGAAGCACATAGTCCTATCACGTATCATTACCTGAATCCTTCCTTATTTCTCCCAAGAATACCATTGTTGTCGATGCTTGTATGCTGATAACAACCACGATCAAGATCAAAAAACTGCTATGCAGTATATAAGAAGACCCAGTAACCAGTGTCATTCACAAGAACAAGATTCACGAGGTGTTCACGAGTTTAGCATTCTCTTATATCAGGCGTATTGCTCTAATACAGGATGCTAAGCCCTTACTATGGCCGGTAGTAAGGGAAAAACAGACCGAATGTATAGACCCACGATTATCACTTAAACCCCAGCTCTCGCGATAAGCGTGAACCTATACACTCCTCTGCACCAAATAAGCCAGCTGGACTCATACGAGAATGCACAAGTAGATATTTACTTGAACTACGAGAATAGAACTAAGTCCCATATTAGTGGACCAGTCTTTATGCACCATGTAATCATGTATCGTGTGCTCACGAGAATATGCACCATGTAATCATGTATCATGTGCTCACGAGAATACAAGTACACGTACACAATCATTGTGAAGACAAATCAATCTAACAATGGCACGTAGAGTCTCCATATAATACGGTCAATCCAAGTTAGAGTCTATTAATAACAGACCTCAAACAAGTAGTAGGGTATATCATTCTATATCACTTTGTCACATGCCAAGTTTGCACGTACATATTCATATCACGTTTAACACATTAAAGTGTCTATCACGATACCCTTACTATCAAATAGAGCCCAATACCTTAGACTCTAAATACGTAGTAAAATAGGTCACACCATACCTAGTCACAGTCATATCTCACGTATATGTATCGTTAATAATCGAATACATTTTCCACCACATATTGTGTTCTGTAGTTATTCTTATTAACTTAAATCGTAGTATTCACGATTATATGAATTATCTTCATATTACACTAGTCCCTATTTTCTTTAGGAACCCATTTCAAGACAAGATATCTTCTTTATTCTTTATATACTTCATTGAGTATATACACGATTAAAACCAATCACTAGCACTTTAGTGCTTATTCATAGCACTTCCAATATACACGTATCAAATTCAAATGTGTAGTAGAGTTAATTATTCTCTATCTAATCCCATATCCCAACTCTTTCGGTTATTCATACCATGTATCAAGTAATCAAGAAGTAACATTCTATCAAGTAAATATATGCAAGATTTGCATATACACATCAAGAATCTTTCAAGTTTATTACCATACACATATATTGATGTCAAGGCACGTACAAGATTTTATAATCTTATATTCAAGTCTTAATCCAATTATTTGGATGTTCAAGTCATGTACAAGATTTTATTGTCTTATACTTCAAGTTACTGTCTCAACTTAAGACATTCAAGACATTCAAGACATTCAAGACCTTCAGGACATTCAAGACATTCAAGACATTCAAGACATTCAGGACATATACAAGATTTTATCATCTTATCTCCAAGTTCTCAATCCATTTCTTTGGATGGTTAAACATGTACAAGAGTTAATTATCTTATACTTCAAGTTCAAGCAAGGAAGATGAATTATACATCTTTCACGTATTATTTTCCAATCATTTTCTTAGGACATTCAAGCTCAAGACATTAGTTGGTGCCCCTAAGGTACACAAACATAGTTTCCAAGACAAGCATAACACATAAGTGCTTGTTCATATCACTTTCAAGGCATAAAGAAGAGTTCTTCCTTTTATACTCAAGTTCTCATTTTAATTTAATGAGTAATCATGTTCAAGACTCACTTCTGATGCCCCTAAGGTGTCACAACACTTGCTAGGACATCTTATCTTAAGGCTATATGCCTTAACAAGGGTAAGATTTCATTTCCCTTTAGGTTTAAAACACTTTCATCAGGACAGGGGACCGAGCGGGCGCCTACTACTATACAGGCGGGCGCTTGGTCTAAAGTTACAGGGCAAGCGGGCGCTCGACGCCAACCAGGCGCGCGCTCAAAGTTCAACAGATATTTTTGCACTAAAACGAGGCTAGCGGCGGGCGCTTGATATGAGGTCAAGCGGACGCTCAAGACAGACCAGGCGGGCGCTTGAGGCTGACCAGGCGGGCGCCTGGTGCAATTTCCAGCCAAAACCCAATTTCCTTCCAGGCTTAGAAATTCTCCATCCCAAGCGTAGGAGTATACTTTTACTCACAATTTAACATTACCCAGGACATATAATAAGTTTAAATCACTTATTTCAATTATACTTTCTTATTTCAACAGAGACTTTTATACTTACAAATTCTCCGTTCCAAGTGTAGGAGTATAAACACACTAACACTTCCTAACATTCAAGAGTGCATTTTAACATGCTCAGAACACTTCTATAGGGACACTTCATTAATTTATCACCGTCCCACAAGTAATAGAATAATTTTCTTTTATTCCATTTCAATATTTCACCGTCCCAAAAGTATAAGTATAATTTTCTAATATACTAATATAATCATCTAGGGATACTTCCATTCATTTCCCCGTACCACAAATAATGGTACAATTTTTCTAATAATATTTAAATCGAGTTACTATTTTACCGTCTCACGAATAGGAGTATAAATTTCTAATATACTTGCAAACCCATTTAGCCTCTCTCTGTACCTTGCATAGAAATACTCCCTTCGTCCCAATTTAACAAGTATCACAAAACTCATTCAAATCACGAAATTAACAAGCACAAGTACCAAGAATAACATATATGCATGTTATTACAAGCAAGGGGGAGCCAATAGCTTACCTAGTCCGAAATCAAGTTGACCCAAATTAATTTCTGATAGGTCGGAAACGCTCTATTCAACGCCACAAATATTTATCCGGGTCCGGAATCACGAACAGAGAGTTAATTGAGCTCGAGGAGTCGAGAATAGGGTAAAAGTTTAACTTTCTCTCTGAGACAGAGAGAAAGTACGAGAAGAACTGAGAATGTTTTTCCTCAGAAAGAAGGCAACCAAACACTTTATACTAACAAGTTTCAAAAATTTCTCTTTGGCCCCTCAGGTTTCACTTTCTACAAAAAGGCCCCTAAAGTCATATTTTCACAAATGACCCTAAAGTCAAAACTAGACATTTAATCACCTTAATATTCTAAAGCAGTTAATAAATTAATTCAAGTAAAACTAGCACATAATATGCAAGTTCAAGCATTTAAGAAAGCACGTCAAGAAATTTAACAAGAATTAGGACGGGCGTTACAACACTCCTCTCAATGGCATGACCATCACCGAGGCCTATGAAGCTCTAAAGGCCAAGGGACAAATCACCCCTCTTCAAGGGTACAAGCAACCACAACCGCTCCGTCCCAATCATGCCCACCACAAATGGTGTGACTACCACCAATGCACCGGCCACCTCACCGAGGATTGCTTCTCCATCCGCAACACCATCCAAGACCTCATAGACAATAAGGAATTCATAATCCCTAATAAGGGTGGTGTCAATGTAATAGAGGTAGGAGAGTTTGAAGGAACCACTCATTCAATCCCAATTGTGAATGAGGGCTCCGATGATATGAATAAACTTGATAATTCTTGTTATGTTGTGACTTATGATGAGATTATGAGGGAAGTCTTAGAGAATAGGAAGAAGAAGCTACACGGGACCGTGAACGTGCTCACTCGCAGTTGCCGAGTAACAACGAGCGCAATCCCTCCCAATACCGCAGCAACCAATACCTCTTCTCAAAGATCGCAAGCACGCGACATACCCGAAGATCCTTTGTTAACACAACTCAAGAAGACGCAAGCCAACATATCCATCTGGGACCTTATTGCATCATCAAAGAAACACCGAGACCTCGTCATCAAGAACTTGGATGACACACCAGTCTCTCCCGACACGACTCCTGAGGACCTCACAGCAATGATAGGTCACATTCACTTCGGCAATGTCATCACTTTTGCCGACATGGACCTTCCGCCATTTGGGTCCGAACACAATGAAGCCATCTACCTCAAAGTAAGGGCAAGGGGGAGACCCATTTCAAGAGTTCTAGTAGACGGTGGTTCCGCACTCAACTTAATGCCTAGCCGAGTCATGGGCATACTGGGGCTCAAGAGCTCCGATTTACAACCCTCCGCACAAGTCATTAGAGGGTATGACAGCACTGCCCGTACAGTCATGGGAATGTTAGAAGTTGATATCGAATTTGGAAGCATGATCATGTCCGTCCCATTCCAAGTACTTGATGTCCCTGCTTCATTCAACTTGCTTTTGGACCAACCATGGATCCACAGTTCCAATGCGGTCCCTTCCACTCTCCATCAATGTGTCAAGATCAGAAATGGGGACGAGATAGTCACCGTCATGGCCAAGAATGTCACCATCCACAGAAATGGGGGATAACCCGTCCACCAAGTTCAACACGGGATAGAAGATGCCACTCTCTCCGGCGTCAACACCATTGACAAAGAAGGGGGAAACAGACAATGGACCCTCGGCAATCCTAAAATCCTCCACATGATGAGGAACATGAATCACTTTCCCGGTCTAGGCCTAGGGAAACATCAACAAGGGATATTGCACCCCGTAGAAGTTCCTTTTGTCAAGAACAAGTTTGGTTTGGGATACGAGCCTACCAAAGATGACTTGAAATACGAGCAAGCAGTCAAGAATCAAAAGACCCGAGCTCGCAAAGAAGGTCGACAATATGAAATCCCCAACTTGAGGCCTTACCGCAACACACTCAACGGTTATTTTGTTCGCCAAGGGGAAGATGTTCCGGACATGATCTTTCCCGAACCATGGGTTAACAACAAGGGCGTCAGAAAGCCCGGTCTCGAGATCTTCACTGATTGCGAAATTCCGACACAAGAAAGGGAACCTACTCCAATGTCACCCCGAGAGTGGTGGGGCAAGAAAGTGACTATAGAGTCCGAAGTAGAGATTACCGTAGGGGAAGAACTATCCGATCTAGCCTCCATGTTCGAAGAATTTGCCATCATGGACGATTGTCAAGCCAACGCCATCTACGACACCGTCGTCAGAAAGGAAACCGTCAGTTAGATCCCACCAAGCTCCGAGCCAATCAATAACTGGTATTCAACGAAGGGGCCCATAGTATCCGAGGACTTCTTGATCCGAGAAATGGGTTGCATACCCCGTACAGCAACAAAGGAAGAGCGGCTCACATTTACTTTCGAGTTCGAGAGTGTTTCTAATACTCTCACCCAAGAAGATATGGAGGCAATAGCCGAGCGTGTGTTTCCTTTCTTTGCTAATGAAAAATTGGATATTTCTGAGTACCCCGAGATTGCAAACATCATAAATTATGAATTAACTAATAACGAACTTAATGAACAAGTTAATAACGATTCAAATTATGATGAAATAGACCACGAAAACATAACATACCTAAATGAAATAGCTCAACAGGTTCGTTGTCGTGGTGAAAATGGTCCAGGGACTGATAAGGAATTGCATGTTGTTAATCTGGGTACTGACGAAGATCCGAAAGAAACGAAGATTGGCAGCTTCTTCAAGGGGGAAGACGAAGACAGATTGACTGCACTGCTCAAAGAGTTTGTGGATGTATTCGCATGGTCGTACAGAGACATGCCGGGTTTGGACAGAAAGGTCGCGAAGCACAGAATTCCGATCAGAGAGGACGCCAAGCAGTAAAGCAGAAGCTCAGAAAGATCAAGCCAGAATGGTCTCTACAAGTCAAAGAAGAAATTGAAAAACTCCTCAGTGTGGGTTTCATCAAAGTCATTGAGTATCCGACTTGCCAAGCCAACATTGTGACAGTCAGAAAGGCAAACGGCAAGGTTCGAGTTTGTGTGGACTTCCGGGATTTGAACAAAGCTTCTTTGAAAGATGATTTTCCACTACCAAACATCGACATGCTCGTCGATTCGACTGCCAACTATGAAGTCCGCTCATTTGTGGACGGTTTTGCCGGTTACAATCAGATTCTTATGTCCAAAGAGGACCAACACAAGACAGCTTTCACAACCCCGTGGGGGACTTTCTGCTACACAGTCATGCCGTTCGGACTAAGGAATGCTGGGGCTACCTACCAGAGGGCTGTTACGGATCTATTCCATGACATGATTCATAAAGAGATCGAGGTCTATGTAGACGACATGATCATCCATTCGAAGGGAACCAACGGTCAACATTTGATCGATCTTCGCAAATTCTTTGAAAGACTTCGACAACACAACATGAGACTCAATCCCGCAAAGTGCACTTTTGGGGTCGTCAGAGGAAAGGTTCTCGGTTACATGGTCACTGAGAGGGGAATAGAAGCCGATCCCTCCAAGATCAAGGCAATCATTGACATGCCTCCTCTAAAGACGCAGAAGGAAATCAAAGGTTTCATGGGCAGACTTCAATACATCAGTCGGTTTGTGCACCAACTCACTTCCATGTGTGAGCCGATCATCAAGCTACTCAAAAAGAATGTGGCTCTAGAATGGACCGATGCTTGCCAAGAAGCCTTCGACCAAGTAAAGCATTACTTGACATGCCCTCCCGTTTTGGTTCCACCGCACAAGGAGAAGCCTCTCTTGCTCTATCTCACTGTCAATGATGAAGCCCTAGGGGCTATGTTAGCACAAGAACAGCGAGACTCCATAAAAGAGAATGCTATCTACTTCGTCAGCCGCCGGTTTCAAGGAGCTGAAAAGAACTACTTTGTCTTAGAGAAGTCTTGTGCTGCATTGGTTTGGGTTACTCAAAAGCTCAAGCATTACATGGAGGCCTTCCCAATCAAGTTGGTAGCAAAAGTGGACCCGCTCCGCTACATCTTCGAGAAGCCTTTCATTTCAACAAGAATAGCCAAATGGTATTTCATGCTCGCCGGCTACAATATCACTTACGTCATACTCAAATCCATCAGGGGGAAAGTGTTCAGTGATCAGCTTGCTGAATTTCCGTGTGACGAAGTGAAGGGGGAAGATGTACAGTTCCCCGACGAGTATTTAATTTGCACTACAACAGAAGAAAATAAGTGGCAACTTTTTTTCGATGGCGCAGCCAATAAGAATGGATATGGCATAGGGATGTTACTTGTTGATCCAAAGGACATGTATACTCCAATCGCTATCCGCCTCGAATTTGAAGCCACCAACAACACCGCTGAGTACGAAGCATGCATAGCGGGGCTCGAAGCAGCCCTCGAGAGAAATGTCACGAGTTTAGAGGTATTTGGTGATTCCTTGCTCATCATCAATCAGACATCTGGAAAGTGGAAGATTCAAGACTCGAATCTACAACGGTATGGTCAACATCTCGAGGAGTTGGTTGAACAGTTTCAAGAAATCACCTTCAGCTACCTGCCAAGAGACAAAAACCGTTTTGCTGACGCCCTAGCCACCATCGCTTCACTGGTAGAAATACCTGAGGGTAAAATGGTGAAGCCCTTCAAAATCTCCTAAAGGAATAGTCCGGCATACTGCATGAGTATCGATATCAACGAGGTCCAAACAAACTCCCCGTGGTATGCGGATATCATGAATTTCCTCAAGGATGGTACTTATCGCGAGAATAGCAATAAGAAATCCCAAATGGCATTACAAAGACTAGCCTCCTGATATGTACTGATTGGCGACCGGGTCTACAAAAGGCACCACGAAGGGATCAATCTCCTATGCGCAAATGAGACCGAAGATCAAGAAATAATGCATGAGATCCACGAAGGAGAATGTGGTCCCCACATGAACGGGTTTATGTTGACCAAAAAAAAATACTCCGCATGGGTTATTATTGGAGTAAAATGGAAAGGGACTGCATCGAGAAAGTTAAGAGGTGCGCCAAATGCCAATTCCATGCCAATCTACAACACGCTCCACCCTCACAGCTTTACAATATGACCACGCCTTGGCTTTTCTCTTGTTGGGGCATAGACATCATCGGCAAGGTTCACCCTACAGGCTTACCGAGTTCTCAACCCCAAGAAAATGGCCGAATTCGTAAAAACCCACATCATGTGCCGGTACGGCGTTCCTCATGGGATCATCTCAGACAACGGTTCTCACTTTGAGAAAGAGATGGACGCGCTCCTGGTAGAATACAAGATTACTAAGCACAAGTCATCTCCATACTGCCCTCAAGCAAACGGCGCGGTCGAGGCAGCTAATAAGACAATCGAGACCATTGTGAAGAAAATGACCTCCACTGGAAGGGATTGGCCCGAAAAGCTACCTCTGGCATTATGGGGCTACTGCACGTCAATATGGACAGCGACTGGAGAAACTCCTTACGCACTGGTATATGGTTCTGAAGCTGTACTCCCAATAGAGCTCGAGGTCCCATCCCTACGGGTCCTCCTCGAGAACCAAGTCAATGAAGTCGATTGGATGCAAAGTCGATATGAACCCTACTCGACGAGAAAAGGCTAAGGCCAATCGAACGTACGAGGGCCTATCAACAAAGAATGGCTAGGGCTTTCAACAAAAAAGGTGAAGCCCCAAAACATCAGTGTGAGAGATTTCGTCCTAAGACAACACCCTCCTAATGCCATGAACCCCCTTGGAAAATGGGGACCCCGATGGATCGGTCCGTACGTAGTCAAAAAGATACTAAGCGGCGGTGCAGTCCGACTCGTGGATTTAGACGGATATCAGCTACCAAAGGGAGTCAACCTCGACAAGCTGAAGAGATTTTACGTCTAATAAACGAAGACCATCAAAAAAAAAAAAAAAAAAAAAAAATCTCGCAAGGGTGTCCTAGGAAAAAATTAGAGCACGTGCAAAAAAGAAGCCCGCTTGACGGAAAACCCGAAAGGGTGGTCTAGGCAAAAAACAGGGTGCACAAAAAAAAAAAAAATGGTCTTCGTTTGTTTGAACTACGGAGACCTGAGACTCTACGCTGGGGGAACGTAGGCAACCTTCGGGTGCGGTCTAAAATAGAAACAAATACCCAAATCATTCCAAATTAACGAAATGCAATTTTTATTCATTCACTGGATTATTTTGATCACTATAATGGAAATGTTGAGCTATTAAAAGACTTAAAACATTAAAATCCTAAAACAAGTGGTCTATTTTTAATTGCAATCTCTTGGGGGTACTAGGAAAAATCTAATTTTCTCTTGGCCTTTGAAAGACCACCCGAACGACCATCAATCCTACTCTTCTTGGGAGGCCTAGGAACACTGATGTGGACCGATACTTTCTGCGCAACAGAGCGCCTCCGAGCATAAAAGTCATCCAAAGGGGTACCGAAAGGGTCAGATAGAATGTTGTTCAGATCAGCAGCAGCTTCCTTGTACCTCAAAGCACTGCTAGGCTCAAAGTCCTTCCCTAACAACTCAGCCCGCAGAGCATCTACCCAAGTAATGCCGCGGTAGACGGTACCAAGCAAGTGATCCAAGTAACTCTCGGGAAGAAAAATACTACCCCGATGCAAAGGAGCGGAAGCCAAATGGTTACGATCATCTCCCCAAGCCGACTGAAGCTCATTCGAGAAGTCCGGACCCATATAAGAAACTGGACGAAGCCCCCCGTTCCTCGGAAAAGGAATTATCTGTTGACGGCCAAATTGCCTCAGAACCCGTTCTGGTTGGTAAAACGAGGAATCTCTCAACCCGGGTAAAACCACATACTGAAAACCAAAGGTCCACTCCACAAAAGGGCAAAGACCCCAAGGGCACCACTCAACTGGCTGTAAGACGAGAAGCAAAAAATCTCCTCCAACCCTCTTCAGTCAAATCTCTAATCAGTAACCGTCACCTATGAACAGCAAAAGGAGAAAGGTCGCCATCTGACGCATAAAGCCTGAAATGCTCCCGAAGCCATATGGTCGAAAGCAAGAGGCTTCCTCGTCGCATCTCGCCCGTACGGTGCAATTCGTCCAAACCATGCAAGGTCTCTCCTACAATGAGCGGAATTATGCTAAACCGCTGTCCTTTCGCCTGCAACACGATTTCAGCCAACTGCTCATCAACAATACCCAGAGGAGTGACAAACAAAACCTCGCTGAAAAGGCAGACAGCCATAGCATTTCTCTTAAAGGACTGAACCGTGACATCTTCCGAATGCAAACTGAAAAACATCGGAAGCTCAGTTATGTCAACAACGGTCCCATGCATCATCTTCTTCACCTCTCCAACAGGGAGATTCAGAAGGTTAACCCAAGAATTAACAACACCGCGGTGATACTTAGGGACGGCAATCCGACCAGCCAAAGGCATACCCAAAATGGCCCCAAAATCATCGACAATCGGCACCATTTCATCAGCCGAAAAGTTGAACGCATGGCTATCACAATCCTAGAAGGCTGCAGCAGCCTTCAACAGGCCCCAATCCGGCTTCAATGTTCGCAAAGTAAAAAGAATTCGAAATCCGAAATCTTTGATGAAAGCATTTTTGGGATGGGTTTTGAAAGAATAAACGAATGTCGATAAATCCTTCTCGTAACTCTTGACAACCTCGGCACCAAGGCTAAAAAGGTTGGAGGCCATGGGAAAGAAGGTTATAAGCAAAATTGGGCAATAAAATGGTGTTCTAAAATGGCAGAAGAAAGCTGTTGGAATCGAATTACCGACCAGAAGCTGATATTATAGCTGTTGGGGGATCTTTTGGTCAGCAAGCATCAGGCCCTGAATTTCATCTCCCAGAGGCGCGCGCCTCCCGACACCAGTCTACAAGGCGCGCGTGTCCCGTCTCCAAGAGAGGAAGTGCCCACGTCCCAGGTATAAAATGCTCCAGAAATAGCCTTTGTCAGTTCAGAACAGAACCCAGGCGTTCCAACGCCTTCAACCTGCAGAAAAGATCAATCCTAGCAATAAGAGAAGCTCAAACGATGACAGCAAACACTCAGCTGGGCACACATTAATTTGGTCCGCCCTTAAGGCATGTATAAAAAACTGAAATAAGATAAAAAAAAACTCCCACTCAAAGTAGGGTGTCTGTTATTATCTCAAAAAAATCAGTTTTTTTACAATTCATCCCCCGCACTTCAGCAGACGGTCCTCCGGGTCCCGCACTCAAGCAAACGGTCCTCTAGGCCCCACACTTCAGCAAACGGTCCTCTAGGCCCCGCACTTCAGCAGACGGTCCTCCGGGTCTCACACTCAAGCAAACGGTCCTCTGGGTCCCGCACTCAAGCAAACGGTCCTCTAGGCCCCGCACTTCAGCAAACGGTCCTCTAGGTCCCGCACTTAAGCAAAAGGTCCTCCGGGTCCCGCACTCCAGCAAACGGATCTCGCTATCAGCAAACAGGTCCTGCTTCCAGCAAACGGATCTCGCTATCAGCAAATAGGTCCCGCTTCCAACAAACGGATCTCGCTATCAGCAAACAGGTCCCGCTTCCAGCAAACAAAATCCCGCCTTCAACAAACGGATCCCTCTATTAACAAAGCCGCTCATACAGGGAGCGCACCCTTATCTCTCAAAGTCGTTCACACAGGGAGCGCACCTCTATCCCCTGCAATTTCAAATTCCTGCTTTTATCGAGTCTTTTTTCTTGGTGATGTCCTAGGCGGGTGTCTGTCTTTCGTCGGCGCGTTTGCTTCGCAATCCACGCCGCTGAGGGGCTCTGTAGACACCCCGCCTTGGACAGCTCACCCCGATTGCATACTTGATTTTGTGTTTCTCCCTCTTTTAAGTGTTTTCTGTTAGTTCATGTTACTTTGGTTAAGTTCCAGACGGACTCCGTCAAGTCTCAAGACTAAACTGAATAACAGTTCTAACTTTCTAGTCCATTCTGTCAAAATTTTCCTTTCAGAGTCGCGCGCCTCCGCCTCTTGAGGCCAGACGCGCACGCCTTCCGCCGCCTAGGTGGGATGCGCACGCTTCTGGGGTGTGTCAGTTACAGATTCTACCCAAGAATCTCTCCCTTGCTAATTATACATGATTTTGCCCGGGAAAGACTTCTTGGAGACTCCGTTTGGCTCCAAAAACAGTCCTCTTTCAACTATAAAAACCCCTCCAATCCATCATTGGAGGGGACCTTGGACCTTTTCCTCAAATCTTTTACTCACTTCTTTTTAGACTTTTCCTTTAGACCTTTGTCAACTAAGTACTCAACCTCTTCTTCAAGGCTTTTCAAGAGGTTCTCTTTGAAGGTTACTATAGGTAAATGTCTTAAATCTCCTTCTTCTTCTTCTTCTTCTTCTTCTTCTTCTTCTTCTTCTTCTTCTTCTTCTTCTTCTTCTTCTTCTTCTTCTTCTTCTTCTTCTTCTTCTTCTTCTCCAATCAAATGTGCAATCACCCCAAAACCATTTGGGACATGACACCAATGGTCCTTTCATTACATTGAATTGGCCTAGGAGTCATCTCCCTACATTCTAAACTTTAAAACCCCTCTTTTATCATCATTCAAATAGGAAGAACACATTTATCTTAAAAAGTGAATTATGAACAAACAAGACCGACTTTGTTCGGGCGAAATGGGTGTTTAAGTACTTCCCATTTCGTAACCTAACCCCCGAACCCCTCATCCCAAAGAATCTCTGTTTTCGTAAATCAAACTTAGGCTCATAAACATTAGGTTTTCTCGCGTTCCTCTAAAACGTGGGTGGCGACTCTAAAATCAATTAGACATCCTAGGTAATTCACGCGCTCTAGCTAAGCCGTGGTTCCCCCGGGGTATCTACACCATCAAGCCTAAAACATACTACATTTCTTACTCTCTCAACTAAATAATCTTCATTTTGTTTGGAAGACTTTGAGTGATTAAGAAGACACTCATCATTTAGAAGATCCATTCTCCTACATCTTCTTCTTCATATTATTTCTCCCTACAACATCGTTAATGGATTCAACAGGTATATTCGCTTTCATCTTTTCCTCAATCCTATTCTATAAATGAGTTAGGAATTCAGGGTTAAGATTATTCAAACAATTGGTATCAGATCCCGCTCTTTTCTGTTTTGGATTTGAGTTCTTTAGAAATCTTTAATGCTTAAATTTTGATTCATTTTCCCTGTTGAATCATCATGTTTTGATGAAGCACTAATTCATTCATATAGTGCTGATATTCATCATATAAGTTTTAAAGAAATGGTTTGAAAAGTTTTGTTTGATGAACACAATGATTCAAGTTTGACTATCCCTTCATAACATGGTTTTATGTCTAGTGCATACCATGTGGATCTACTCACTTGATTTCATTAATTTTTAACAAGATTATCCCTAAATAACATGGTTTTATGTTTTAAGTACATACCATGTGGATCTACTTGTTGTTCATTGGTTTTGGGAATAATTTGACAAAAATTCAGAATTGCAGAAAATCAGTCTGCACGGCCGAGTCAAGGGATCTGCTCGGCCGTGCGCTTGAACCGGTGTGATGGTCCTGACGGGTATAATGCAAGATCCGGTCGTACCCCTTAGGGATTTTGAACCGGTGGCTTTAAAAAAGGGTCTGGTCCGGGCAGGTACATGGAGGAATCCGGTCGGACATTATGGCTTGGTCTGGCCGGTTATATGGATCAGTCTGGTCAGACCTCTTAGGACTGCACGGTCGTGTCCCTATTCTTGCATGGCCGTGCGCTTCATGTCGAATGGCCAAATGTTTCTGTAAATGGTGCTCGGTCGTGCACTTTTCTATGCTCGGTCGAGCAGACACTCTTCACAGGTTTTGGACTTTTTTCAAGTTTCTGCACCATTTTGTTTTCTTTTTTGGACAAAACATAAATTTTTTCAAACCTTAACGTTTTGATTGCTTAAATAATTTTATTCATTATTTAAATAATATTATCGCCTAAGTTATTAACGTTATTTAAATCCAAAATTATTAAAGCGTTGAATGTTTACGTTAATATGTGAATGACATGAATTTTCCAAAGAAGATCTTGACATTTGACTAAACTTGAGCACTCATGTGATGACAAATAAAATGAACATTAAGTTGTTTTGTTAAATGCTTAAGACTACCCAAAGGAAGATTAAACATTTAATCAAACATTGTTCAAATTACTTGTTATCAAAGTCAATTATTTATGAATCAACTCGCAATCCAAAGATTAGTTTTGATGTCACGTTAATTGACTTATTGATGGATTTCATTAAATATAATTAATTTTTTTATTCATTTTGTAGTTTCTTATTTATGTTTTGTTTTTCACTCTTTTGTTCTCAAGAACCCAACAGATTTACTTATTGCTTCATCAATTATCACTGCTATGAGTACTGTACCGATGCTAAATGGGACTAATTTTAAAACTTGGAAAATAAAATGATTATGATCTTAGGCTATATGGACATAGATCACGCATTAAGGGAACCGTTTCCTCTTCCTCTCTCTAATGTAAGCACTCAAGAACATTGCTTAAATGTTGAGAAGTGGAAACGCTCCAACCGAGTGAGCCTAATGATCATGAATATTGTTGTCCCGGAGACTATTTTGAAAGGTGTCTCCAAGGATGTTGATGCTAAAACATTCCTTGATATTCTTGAGGAACGTTTGGCATCTACTTCTTCTCATGGGACAAAGAGAAGAAGGAAAGATATTGCGGTTGCAAGTAATAAGAAGCCTAAGGGATCATCCAATGATCATAAAGAAAAGAAATGCTTCTTTTGAAAGGACCCCACTTACATGAAGTTCGACTGCCTTAAGTATCACGCTTGGCGTGCTAAGAAAGGTATGTCATTTAGTCATGTTTGTACTAAGGCTAAATTTGGTTTCAATTTCTACATATACATTGTGGTTGAATTTTGGTGCTTCAACTCACATAAGTGTGTCTATGTAGGATTGCCTGAGTTACCAAAGACACAGTGAAGATGAAGAGATTCATCCATATGAGACCTGGAAATCCGGTTGAAGTTATAGGCATAAGGATCCTTAGGTTATTGTTAAAGTACTAAGTATTATTTGTATTAATAATACATTCATTGCACCATCATTTGAACGAAATTATGATATCTATCACAATATTAGACAAGGAAGGTTACTCTTGTTCTTTTGATGATAATATATGTGATCTTTATTTAAATTCCAAGGTTATTGGTACTAGTACTTTGTCAAGTAATCTTTATTTACTTGACATTATTCAAACAATATATGAATCCCATAATAATGAAACCAAAAGTAAAAGGGAAAGTTATCAAGTGAAATTTTATTCATTATGACATAGGCATTTTGGTCATATCTCCGAGAGGAGAATTGATAAGCTTGTGTCTAAAGGAATCTTGACCATACTTGATATTCCGGAAGAGACTTTTGCATTAAATGCCTTAAAGGAAATTTACAAACATTAAAAGAATAGTATCCTCGAGAGCATCAAGCATCTTAGAACTAATACATTCAGATATTTGTGGACCATTCATTTCATGGAAAGGTCAACAATACATTATTACGTTCATAGACGACCACTCTTAATATGAATACATTTGTTTACTTCATGAAAAGTCTCAAGTTTGGACATTTTCAAGTCTTATAAGGTCAAAGTTGGAAATCAACTTTGAAAGACTATTAAGAACGCTAATTCCAAATCATAGTGGTGTATACTATGGTTGGAATGATGGTTCGAAGGAACAAAGTCCGGGTCCTTTTGCTCGCTATTTTGAGGAGTGTGAGATTGTCTCTCTCTACATTAAGCCAGTTACGCCTAGCATAAATAAGTGTAACAGAGACATAATAGAATACTTAAGGATATGGTAATAAGTATGCCCCTTGTACTTCTTTTACCTCACTCATTATGGGAGATACATTGAAAAACCGCAATTATATTTGTCAATAAAGCTTCCTCTAAAGTTATTAATAAAAACCCTAATGAATTATGGACAATTTAGAAACCGTCCTTAAATCATTTTATGTATGGGGTTGTCCAGAAGCTAGGCTTTATAGGCCTAATAAGGGCAAACTGGACGCTAAGACTCTTAGTAACTATTTTGTGGGGTATGCCGAGAGATCTAGGGGATATAAATTTTTATAACCCGAAAACTAGAACATTTTGAAATGAGAAATGCTAGGTTCTTTGAGGATGTTGAATTTAGTGGGAGATTAAGTAATATTTTGAATTTGAAGAGGAAGAGGCATCCATTTCTTTACCTTTTCCCATAGTTCTAATTGGATATTAAGTTTTATACTTGACATTCAAGAAGAACATACAATTCAAAATAATGACTCCCCTATAAATATTGAACAACATGAAAATGTTGATCATAAGGATTAAATTCAACAAACTCAAAATGAGGAAGAACAGGTGCTCTTAAGGAGATCCAATAGAGTAAGAAGAAGTGTTATTCTGGATAATTATATGGTATATCTTGTCAAGAATGAAGGACACTTAGGTTTAGTGAGAGATAAGCCTCTCATCTTTCATGAAGCCATTAATAGTCCTAAATTCTCATAAGTGGATCAATGCCATAAATAAAGAGTTAAAATCTATAAAAGACAACGATGTTTGGGATCTTGTTCCATTACCTAAAGATGTGAAACCTATTGGGTGCAAATTGGTCTTTAAAGACCAAAAAGGATTCACAAAGTAATGAATAAAGATATAAGGCTTGTTTTGTTGCTAAGGGATTTACTCAAAAGGAAGGCATTGATCATAAAGAAACATTTTTTCGGTATCTTCTAAAATGTTTTTAGGATCATTATGGCACTAGTAGCATCTTTTGATCTTGAGATTCATTAAATGGACATAAAGAATGTTTTCCTTAATAGAAACATTAATGGTAACTGATTTGGATCAAACTAATCAATTAGTTTGTGAACTTAAGAAATCAATTTATGGGCTCAAACAAGCTTCTCGCAAGTGGTACTTAATAATTTAATCAAGTTGTTATTTTATTTAGTTTTGAAATAAATCTTTGTGAAAATTATGTATACCATAAGTTCAGTAGGAGTAAATTTATAATTTTGGTCTTATATGTGGATAATATTTGCTTACTAGTAATGATATGAACCTTATTAAGGAAACTAAGAGATTTCTTATTTGAAATGAAAGATCTTGGTAAGGCATCTTTGTATTAAGAATCCAAATTCACCGTGATCACTCACGAGGTGTTTTAGGATTATGTCAAAATGCCTATATTGGAAAGGTATTACAAAAGGTTTAGTATGCAAAATTGTAAACCACATGACACCCCTAGTTTTAAAGGAGACAACAGTGTCCTGAAAGTAATTTTGAATCCAATTATATTGAAATTATCCCTTATACATCAGCAGTAAAGAAGCTTAATATATGCGTAAGTCTTATATTTATTGTTGAGATGCTTGGTCAATACCAAAGCAATCCGGGAGAGAACATTAAGTAGCAGCCAAAAGAATGATAAAAGTACTTACAAAACACTTAAGAACTACGTGCCTATATATTTGAAATCGGATCATCTTGAGATCATTAGGTATTCCGATATTAGTTAAATTATATGGCTGCATAAGTTAATTAAAGGACTGCCAATTGTCAACAAGTGTCGAAAGACCGCTTAAGTTTTATGGTGACAATCGGACGGCAGTTTCATAACAACAAGAGTTCATCAAAGTCTGAAGGATATAGACATTAAGTTTCTTGTTGTAAAGGAAAATGAACAAAGAAATACAACTTATAGAAACAAACTCCATATTAGCGGATCCGTTTATGAATGTGTTATCATCTTCAGTGTTTCATATGGGTGAAACAATCTTGATAACATTTAGTATAGTAGGAATTTGTGTTTTCCTTTCATTGATTGTTCTCTTATTTAAAATTTTGATATCATTTGGTTAAATTGGACTAGTTGGAAGAATATGGATATATTCATTATGATTCCATGCTACACAGTCATTTAGTTAGATTTGTAAACGTGATTACTGTGGGTTTAGTTGCGAATCAATTACAACGACTGCCCCTTTAGTCCTTTTACTTGGATGACTAATGGACGAGATTGTTATAGATGACAACAAAGTGCGCACATTTGGGTTGTCATTTGTGTTATATTTATGATTTTTAAAGGAAAGACTTGTTTTGCAACCCAAATGGGAGATTGTTAGAATATGGCTTGCATTACAAGTCACTTAGTAATTCCATACGTGAAATCATACCTATAATGTTATTATAAAGTGTAGTTGATAATAAAATGTGTAGAATTCCTGGATGTATGATTATCTTGAAAGGGTGTGGTCCCTAAATGAAGTGTCACCATGTTTACTATTTAAAGGCATTTCCATCAAGCCTAAAACATACTACAATTCTCACTCTCTCAACTAAATAATCATCATTTTGTTTGGAAGACTTTGAGTGATTAAGAAGACACTCATCATTTAGAAGATCCATTCTCCTACATCTTCTTCTTCATCTTATTTCTCCCTACAACATCGTTAATGGATTCAACAGGTATATTCGCTTCCGCCTTCATCTTTTCCTCAATCCTATTCCAGAAATGAGTTAGGCATTTAGGGTTAAGATTGTTCAAACATCATATTCGGTCTTTCCTCAAAACCAGAGAAGCAAGTCAAACAATGCTTTTGTCCAAATCATGGCTAAGAGCTTGGTCTACCCGCCCTTTTCTTGTTTTCCCTCCTTATATTTATATTCCCAGTGACGTCATCGATCGCACATTGGAATGTTATGTTGATCAGGGACTGCATATTGTCAGATTCGACCTTCAAGTTCAAACCGTTCAAGAAAGATGGTTGAAAATGTTGCGCCAAAGCAATGTCATTGACCTTTATCTTACCGCCCAATCCAATTTGACAGACTCCATGTTTCAAGAAATTTTCCATACAAAGTCATTACAGGTATTGAGCATAGGCTCCCCCTCAGGTTATAGATCTCGATTTGTTCTTACCCATTTAGATATTAAGTGTCTTAATCTTGGGAAGCTTGAGTTCCTGAACATGATAATAGGTGAAGGTGATAATCATGGATTTCATACAGTTCATGATATTGAATCTTAGAGAAGAACAGAAAAATAGAGAGAGAAAGTATTTTGGGAATTCTTGTATTCAATCAACAAAAATGAATCAATGTTTATCTTAACATGAGATACTTCTATATACAAACTATACGTACACTATATGTACAACTTCTAACAACCAAGAGATAAATAACAAACTAACTGCATATTTACAACTGACTAACCGACTGCCATATTTATAACCAGGTCCTCTAAGAACAGACTATTTACACATAACACCCTTGACTTTAAGCACTATGACTAATAGCCTCATCAGCCCCCCTCAAGTTGGAAGTGGAGAAAAGATTAAACACTTTCAACTTGGACAATAAGTACTGCAATTGATCAGAAGTCAACCCTTTTGTAAACAAATCTGCTGGTTGATGTTTGGTAGCAAGATAAGAAGTAACCACAGTGCCTTGTTGAATCTGAGTTCTTACAATGTGACAATCAACCTATATGTGCTTAGTCCTTTCATGGAAAACAGGATTAGCAGCAATATGCATTGCTGACTGACTATCACAATGAACAGGAATGGGAGTGAGATTTGTAACAGTGAGTTCTTTAAACAATGCCAAGAGCCATGATAGTTCACAACATGTGTTAGCCATTGCTCTATACTCTGATTCAGCTGAGGATCTACTAATAGTGGTTTGCTTCTTGCACTTCCAAGAGATAAGGGAATCACCAATGCAGATACAATAACCAGTGAGAGATTTCCTTGTTACAGGACAGGCTGCCAAATCAGCATCACTATAGGCTTTAAGAGTAAGAGGACTGGATCTGGAATAAAACAAGCCTTGTCCTGGAGATGCCTTTAAGTACCTCACAAGTTTATAAGCAGCAGTCAAATGCTCCTTGGTAGGACTACTTAAAAACTGACTGAGAATATGAACTACATAGCAAATGTCAGGTCAAGATAAATCAGTATGCCAACTAATCGCCTATAAACTCTAGGATCCTCAAGAGCAGGACTAGAAGACAAGGCCAGATTATGATGCATAGCAATAGGGACTTTACTAGGTTTAGCCCCAAGAAGACCAGTGTCTTGAAGGATGTCTAAAGTGTACTTCCTCTGATGCAAATACAACCCAGTGCTATTTTGAGCTATTTCCAATCCCAGAAAATACCTTAAAGAACCCAGATCCTTGATTGGGAATAAGGAATGAAGATGGGATTTGAGTTTGGTAATCTGGTCAAGACATGACCCTACAATCAACATATCATCTACATAGATGAGGACCACTGTAAAGGAAGACATAGTCTGCATAGTAAATAAAGAGTGATCACATGAAGATTGGACAAAACCAAAATCAACCAAACAGCCTGAAAATTTCTGAAACCACTGTCTTGGAGACTGCTTCAGACCATATAATGATTTAAGAAGTTTACACACAACTGGATCTGAACTGTGGTTAGAAGATGATGAAAAAGAAGGAGAATACCCTGCTGGTAAGGCCATATACACTTCCTCAGTCAAATCACCATGTAAGAAGGCATTGGTGACATCCATCTGAGATATATGACAATCTTTAATCATAGTTGTGGCCAACAAAGATCTCACAGTGGTCATTTTGGCTACAAGGGGCAAATGTGTCAAAATAATTAACCCTTCTGTTTGAGTGAACCCTCTTCCCACCAGTCTTGCTTTGTATTTGTCTACAGTACCATATGGATTATACTTGATTTTATAGATCCATTTGCAACCCACAAGCTTTTTATGAGGAGGCAGAGGTTGTAACACCCATGTTTTATTTGCTTCTAAGGCTTGTAGCTCAGATTCCATAGCCTTACACCAATGAGGGAACTTAACAGCTTGGGCATAAGTATAAGGCTCATAGGAATCAGACATGTTCACAAGAAAAGATTTATAAGAACTAGATAAATAATTATAGGATAAGAAGTCATGAAGAGGATACTTGACAGTATTAGCAGAAGAAAGATGAGAAGGTAAGCCCACAAAATCTTTGTAATTTGGAGGGAATGGACTTAACTCTAGAAGGTCTTATGAGAGGTGGAGATGGAGGAGGGATGGAAGAGGGACAATGCAGAGGAGAAGAAGGAGTAGACACAGGAACAAGAGGAATAGGATCAGATAGAGGATCACTAGAATGATCTAGTGAAAAATGAGGTGAAGAATCAGAAGTAATGGAAGAAGGAAGTACATGAGTAAAAGAAGGAACAGTAGGATTAAGAGATGTAGATGAATCAAAAGGAAAGACATGTTCAACAAATTTTACATCCCTACTATAAAAAATAGCATGAGTTTTAAGATTATACAACTTGTAGGCTTTCTTCCCAAAAGGATAGCCTAAGAACAAACATTTGTGAGCTCTAGGAGCAAATTTATCCCTATTATGAGATAAAGATGCAGCAAAACATAGACACCCAAATACTTTCAAGTGAGAATAGGAGGGTGGTTGATGAAACAGTAGTTCATAAGGAGATTTATGAGATAGAACACTAGAGGGAATTCTATTTAACAAGTAGGTTGCAGCCAATAAGCATTCCCCCCAGAATTTGTTAGGAAGATGGGCTTGAAATCTAAGAGCTCTAGCAAGGTGAAGATGATGTTTGTGTTTAATTTCTGCTCTCCCATTTTGTTGGGGAGTATCCACACAGGAACTTTGATGAATAATGCCAAGGGATTGAAGTAATGTAGTCATGTCATTATTGAAGAATTCTGACCCATTGTCAGATCTGATTTCAAGAACTTTAGAGGTAAATTGAGTCTCAACCATTTTAAGAAAAACCTTAATGAAATGACACACAAAACTCTTGGATTTAAGAAGAAAAACCCAAGTACACCTAGAGTAGTCATCAACAATGGTTAAGAAAGAGGAAAAACCATCATAAGTTCTATGCCTATAAGGGCCCCACACATCACAATGTAGAAGTTTAAAAGGGGCATCACTGTAAGAGGAACTAAGAGGAAAAGGTAATATGGAAAACTTTGCAATATGACATACATCACAAGTAACATTTTTACAAGAAGCATTGGACAAATGAGGATAATGCTTGAAAGAGTCAAAAGGTACATGTCCCAGTCTGAGATGCCACAATTGAGATTCAGACAAATGAGAACTAGAAAAGAAGGTATTACAAGCTGCTATAGTAGCCTGAGATGGAGTAGAAACAGGGAAGAACATTTTGTATAGGCCTTCATCAACTTTACCAATCTCCTTGAGGGTCTTGAGTTGAGGGTCCTGAATGACACAATGTAAAGGATAGAAAATGAGGAGACATGAATTATCAGTGACAAGTTTTCTACCAGAAAGTAGATTATACATGAACTGAGGAACATACAAAACATTATGAAGGATTAAATCATTGGTCAAAACAATTGTTCTTTTATGAGTAATTGGAACAGAGGTGCCATTAGGAAGATTCATGAAAGAATGAACAGGAATAGGGTTTTGTAGTAGATGGAAAAATGATGTAACATGATCAGTTGCACATGTGTCAAGAATCCACTCATTTTGTGCAGTAGTAGAACTAGCTAAGCAAGCAGGATGGTAAGGTACAGAACTAGATATGGTAAGGTACAGAACTAGAGCAGGTGATCATACCTGCAATATGAGATTCAGGGCTTGCAAGAGTGGCATTCTGAGATTGTAATCATGCAGAAGTGAGAAGACTCACAAGATGTTCATACTGAGCATTAGTAATACCACTTGACCTCTGCACCTCAGAAGTATTGCAATCAGACATAGCACTAGAACCAGGGATGTCAGACATGACTGCATTTGATTTGGACCTGAGTTTAGGCATCTTGGAAAGATCAGGTTTGGTACCATATTATTGGTGTTGGTGCCCTAGGCACGTTTGTTAAACGTTGAATAAGTTATCATTTTATTCATGATGATAAAGAGATAATAAGATTATTATTGTTGCTCATGTTTGCTTATAATAATCTTTGTCCCTAGAGCTTGTTAAGCACTAGTATAAACGCTAAATGATCATGGGATGATCATGTTAGATTTATAGGTACTTGTTTGGAACAAGGTACTGGACATGACCCGCTGTATGAGATTTATGTCATGGTCTATGTCATATATAAATCTCATATTAGTTATGTCATTTGAATCCTTAGACATGAAGTTATTATAGTCTTCCACTTGATGAAGATTATGCTTGACATATTCAAACGCTGCCTTAACACAGTAGTTATAAAGGGTATGATTGGCATAATCAGATTCACGTAGGGAAGAATAATAAGCTAAATCGATTTGACCCTCTTCGGAGAGATGTTAAGCTTGGGCCCCTCGAAGGAATGATGTTGATAAAATGTTTGGCCAAACACAAATGAATTGATTGGATCAATGTCATTTGGATTATCAACATATTCGGAATCGAGAAAGTATTGAACAATATAAGTTGACTTATTGACCATGACTTGTGTTCAATGACATCGTGTACAAAGGGATTATGACATGTTCTAAAAGGAATGCGAACTTATATCTAGTTATACTATTTGGGTAGGTATGACGGTTTGCTAGAACCTAATCATATCTTATAGTTTCATGTTTGAACCCATTGCCAACTTAGTGTAATCCTAGAGGGTCACACACAATAGAACGAATCTTAAATAAGGACTATATCGGAATATTGAGTCAAAGGACTTTGGAGGAATTTGGAAATTAGGGGCAGGTGTGCGACCGCACAAAAGGGTTTGGGCGGCCGCACAACTTGGCTCAAAAAGTACCAGAACCTTCCAGATAGATGTGCGGCCGCACAGGTTGTTTTGGGCGGCCGCACACCATGTCGGGACTGGTTTCTTGATTTGATTTGGAAAAGAATTTTAGACGGGTTTAGACACAAGTTTCCTATTTGGAATAGGTCTAACTTGTATATAAACAGCAAAATTCGGCCAGAACTTAATCCAAGATTTTGTGAAAATCTCAAAGAGTTTGAGAGAGGTTTTATTTTGTTCTAAGACATCCTAGATTGAAGAACAAAATAATACACAAATAAAATTCCATATAGTTCATATTAATTGTGAAAACGTGTTTCACAATTTTGGTCTAGCAACCAAGATCAAGTGTTCTTGATATTCGTTCGTGGTGTGGATACCGCTAGAGGGTGAAACTTATCATCTTCAAAGTTCGTGATTCTTACTATGTTCGTGATCAAGGTTTCAAGCCTCCATCGAATTCAAGGTTGCAAAAATCAAAGGCATCAAGGGTTAGTATTCTAGTATTCATCATATTGTATTTGACTTAATCATATGAATGGATCTATGGGCTTTGGGTTTCATTAAATTTTAAATGCTTAATTCCGCTGCTCATGTTACTCCGAAACCCAACAGTGGTATCAGAGCCCCGTTCATGTTGATTATTTCAATACTTAGATCATGTTGTGTGTATATAAATTGTTTGTATGCCTAGCATGATATGAATATTGGATTATATGATGTTTATATGTTATATGATTCTATGTGGTTTATTGTTTTACAACTTTAATCGCACTATTGAATCGCACTAAAAATTATGTTGGATTCTGAATTGTTTGATTATTAATTTTTGATTGAATCAAAGTTTTAATAATCAGGGAAAACAATTTTGAGACAAATTTTCGAACTCTGAAAATCATTTTGATGCTACTGTGCGACCGCACAGAAAAACATGGGCGGCCGCACATGTTTGGGCGACCGCACAGTCTTTCTTGGGCGGCCGCACAGTGATGGTTAGAAGCTGGAATTTTGAGGTAGGTCCGACCGGACCAAAGTAAGGACCCGGCCGGACCTTCTGGTCTGGGCTGGGGTTCTTTTTGGGTCGCGGGGTGGATTTAGTTGGTTTGAATTCCTATTTGTTTTAGTCATTTGATTCTGAGATTGATTCAAGGTTTGGATGGCTAATCTACGTTTATCGAGATTGTGTTTCCCAAACTTGATTGCAATCAAAGTTTCAAAGATAAAACGAAGTTAGAATTATGAAGAGTTCATAATTGCTAAAATTGAGAAACAAAGTTCTTGATTCAATGATTGGAGATCCATGTGGAATTGTGAATGCAATTGTCCTACGTTCATCGAGACCATCTATTGCTTAGTTTCGGCCACATGGACTACTTTCTTGGTTTCTTGAATTAGTGCGGAATTGTGGTTGCCAATGGCTTAGTTCGGCCGCACTTCTTGTTGTCTTGATTTGGAGATGATAACCAAAGTTCAAATAGTCTCATCCTTATAATCATAGAGAAACTAATGACACATAAATATTATGCTTTAATTAATGATTATTAATTTAGTGGCTAAACTTGATGCATAACATGTTTATATTATGTGCTCATAAATGTGTTGTATGCTATATGTAATGAACCTTCAAAGAAAGTTTCAAGTCCTTATTACCGTGCCATGATTAAAACACTTGTCAGTACATGGGTGATTTTAATGTAGTTTTCTCCCTAGCGAGGTGCATTAATTTTATTCATGTATGAGCAAGATAGATAATGTGGGCACGCCCTAGTGAGGCACATTAAGTATGCGTTTAAAATGGTTGGACTTAACAAGGCGTCAAAACAGTTTTGGGCCTAGGCAAAGATGAGATTAAACATGCTTTTGAAATTGGATCCCTAAGAATCATATTGGATATGATTGACAAGAAATTGTCTACCTAATTAATTTGATTTTGAGCGGTGCGCCAAAGCGTACTTGAAATTAAATTAAAGTTGGATCTTAGCCCAATTTAAAAGAATCTCAGAAAAAGGATCTAAGAGTCATATTGGATATGATTGACAGGGTTGTCTACCTAATTAATTTGGTTTTGTGTAATCCGCCATAGTGGACTTGAAATCAAATTAAAGTTGGATCTTAGCCCATTTAAATTATATTATACATTGGATGTATAAGAAGGTTATATAATTTAGTGGGAGTATTTTTGGTAAATACATTATTTATCTCTTTAATGAGATTGTTACTTGTAAAATTTTGGAAATTTTGCATGAGTTGTAGATAATGACAACTAACTTCATAGCGATCAATCCTTGATAAGGATAAAGCTTCAAGAGAATGGTACAAACTTCATGGATTGGATCCTGAGCCTAAGAATCGTTCTAAGGCAAGAAGATGGGTCGTACATTCTTGATGGGCCTATTCCTAAAGAACCCAATGCCGGAATAGACAATCACAAGAATCATGAGTATGATTCTAGGAATGTGAGTTGTCTCAAGTTCACGATTATGTTCTCAAAACTTCAACAAAGTTTGGAACTTTGGAAGCCTATTAGATAGGCATGGAGTTGAGTCACATGTTTCAAAGAGCAATCTAGGCAAGAAAGGTATAAAACCATTATTGCATTCACTTCTTGCAAAAGGAGTAAAGGGCAATAAGTGGAACCTCACATGCTTAAGATAAAGGCTACGTAGAGCATCTTGAGAAACTTGGTTGTCCAATTGGATTGGAGCAAGCCACAGATCTCATTCTTGATTCATTGTCCAAAAGTTATAATCACTTTGTGATGAACTATAACATGCTTGGAATGAATAAGAATCTCTCCGAGTTGCATGATATGCTGAAAAACTGCGAATATCAATATAATGGAGAAAAGTTCTCCAATGCTCATGGTTCATAATGGAAAGGAGGCCAAATGCCAAAGGAAAGGTAAGATAGACTTGTCAAACCTAAAGGAAATAATTATGGTTAAAATAATAACTCTAATTGATGCAATTTGGTAAAATGGCAATTGGATTGACCATTTAGAATTGTAGTCAAAATTCTGGATAATCAATAAAAGGAATGGTAGTGGGACTACCACTTGGGAATTTTATGTTATAAATTAATCTTTCTAAATTTAATTATTGGGTATTGGATACCAGAATAATTAGTAAATTGAAAGACTACTTATAGTAAAGGTTGATCTATGAATGGTAATGATGCAATAGTTGCAACATTATTCATAGAACACTTGTAAAGTGGCTTTAGTAATGAAGTAGGAAATATTATTTTGTTATAAGATAATGAAGGATATTTATTTCTTATTTGGAATAAGAAAGGTGCTTTATTTATTATGATTTACTTCATTGTGTTATCATATAAATAAATCTTATATCCTAAATCTTGAAGAACAAAGTAATAAAGGCTATAACATAAATAATTAAAATTCTTTATGCATTATTGTTTTGATCAAATAAATGAGAAATGCATATCTAAAATTCCATGGAACGGAGTTTTAAGTCATATGATTTGGAATCATATGATTTATGCAAACTTATTTACTTGGACCAAGACATCTTTTACTATGATTGGTAAAAAGCTAATATCTTAGTCGACCTAATACATTTTGATGTATATGGTGCATTAAGAAGCAATGCTAAAAGAGAATTTTGGTTATACTTGGTAAAACTATTCAAAGATTCTGATTGGATCATGATGATGAATAATTTAACCAAGAATTTGACAGTCATCATTAAAGTTGTGAAATGGTTTCACAAATTAACTTCACTAAGAACATCATTCTAAATGATGTGTCTACATGGAAGTATAAGAACCTTATTTGGTAGGGTTCATTAGATGACAATGTCAGAATGATCTTCCATTATTTGTTTTGGGGTTATGTATTTGAGACCGCTATGATTACACTAATTTGAGTTACATCAAAAGAGGTTAAAAGGTGAAAGAAAAACTGGGTTTGTCTTTCATAAAGATTTAAGATGGTGAGACCTTTTGGAAAGGAGTTGTCTAGGACACACTCACATTTAAATCTAATAAATATATTTCATGGGATATCCTAAGGAAACTTGAGGATAAAATTTTACTCATAAGAAACAAATAGTTTGTTGCCTATGATGATACTTTTCTAAATAAAAGGTTTATCTCTAAAAGAATCAGTGGGAGTAAAACATATCTCGAATGGTTCGAGACCTAGAAAATAGTATTTAACCTATGATGGAAGTTGAACAAGGTTTCACAAGGCGTTGTGAAAATCCGTTCAAGATATACAAGTACTTGCACACATGATAAAATACAATCTATTAGAAAAAAATATTGGATATTTCGAAATAGAAAGTATTGAGGTAAAGTTCATTTAGAATGAAGTATTTACTACCTATCAAAGATGCAATATCAACTCCACATTTAGATTAATGGCTTGGAGTCATAAAATCTAAAAAGCAATTCATGTATAATAATCAAGTTTGGAACTTGATCATTCTAACCTAAGGTGTAAAAACCAAAAGAGAATGACTTTTCTTGGAGAAAAACTTACATGGGTAACAAGAAACTTATTAGAATTTTCATAGTCACATGTTCATATTTGGAATATGAAATTTGACAAAATGATGTCAAAACAAGCGTTCCTCAACGGGAACTCACTTAAGGATGTATTGGATACAACCTAAAGGTTTTGATAGTCAAGAAAATTCTAAAAGGTATGAAAGTTGCGAAGATTCATTGGATGGATTGAAGCAAGCTTTTGGGAGTTGGAATCTCCGTTTTGATAAGTCATAGAGTTTGGCTTGATCAAGAACGAAGATGAATCTTGTATATACAAGAAGATTAGTGGGAGCATGGTGCTATTCCTTATCTAATATGTGGATGACATATTGCTCATTGGAAACGACATTCCTACACTTTAATCTGTAAAGATTTGGTTAAGAAAGTGTTTCGCAATGAAGAATATGGATGAAGTCACATAAGTCATTGGCATTAAGATCTATAGAGATAGATCAAGGAAGCTAAATGGTTTAAAGCCAATGTACATACATTGACAAAGTCATAAGAAGATTCCGCAAGGAAAATTCTAAGAGAGGACATTTGTCAGTGTGACATGGAGTTTCTCTAAGCAAGACTCAATGTCCTAAAGACAAAAGATGAGCATGAGAAAATGAATGAGATGCCATTTGCTTCGGCAATTGGATCCATGATGCCATGATAAGTACTAAGCCGGATATATCTAATGCTTGGAGCATGACGAGTAGATATCAATCCGACACCGGTGAGATTCACTGGATGGCTATGAGAGCGATTCTTAAAGTACTTTAGAAGAACTAAAGATTCATTTATGGTCTATGAAAGTATGGAAGATGATCTCGGATGCATGCTTCCAAACCAACAAAGATGATAATAGATCGCAATCAGGTTTTGTGCATATGTCAAATAGTGGAACTGTAAGTTGGAATGGTTCCAAACAGAGTACAGTCACTAATTCTACGACTAAAACTAAGTATATTGCTGCATTGGATGCTGTGATGGAAACTGTTTGGAATAAGAAGTTCGTTGGAGAACTTGAGATGGTTCCTAGTATTGCTAATCCAATAGACCTTATTAGTAACAATAGTGGTGCTATTGAATCAAGCAAAGGAACCAAGAGCACATCCCAAATCCAAACACATACTTAGGCGTTTTCTTATCGTTCGAGAAATCGTTGATAAAGGAGACGTAAATATATACAAAGTACCAAGTAATGATAACGTTGCGGACACACTAACAAAGGAACTTCCACAAGCTAAACATGATGGTCATGTTGGGTCCATGGGTATTGGATACCTAGAGATTGGGCCTAGGGCAAGTGGGAGATTATTGGTGTTGATGCCCTAGGCACGTTTGTTAAACGTTGTATAAGTTATCATTTTATTCATGATGATAAAGAGATAATAAGATTATTATTGTTGCTCATGTTTGCTTATAATAATCTTTATCCCTAGAGCTTGTTAAGCACTAGTATAAAGGCTAAATGATCATGGGATGATCATTTTAGATTTATAGGTACTTGTTTGGAACAAGGTACTGGACATGACCCGCTGTATGAGATTTATGTCATGGTCTATGTCATATATAAATCTCATATTAGTTATGTCATTTGAATCCTTAGACATGAAGTTATTATAGTCTTCCACTTGATGAAGATTATGTTTGACATATTCAAACGCTGCCTTAACACGGTAGTTATAAAGGGTATGATTGGCATAATCGGATTCACGTAGGGAAGAATAATAAGCTTAATGGATTTGTCCCTCTTCGGAGAGATGTCAAGCTTGGGCCCCTCGAAGGAATGATGTTGATGAAATGTTTGGCCAAACTCAAATAGATTGATTGGATCAATGTCATTTGGATTATCAACATATTCGGAATCGAGAAAGTATTGAACAATACAAGTTGACTTATTGACCATGACTTGTGTTCAATGACATCGTGGACAAAGGGATTATGACATGTTCTAAAAGGAATACGAACTTGTATCTAGTTATACTATTTGGGTAGGTATGACGGTTTTCTAGAACCTAATCATATCTTATGGTTTCATATTTGAACCCATTGCCAACTTAGTGTAATCCTAGAGGGTCACACACAATAGAACGAATCTTAAATAAGGACTATATCGGAATATTGAGTCGAAGGACTTTGGAGGAATTTGGAAATTAGAGGAAGGTGTGCGATCGCACAAAAGGGTTTGGGCGGCCGCACAACTTGGCTCAAAAAGTACCAGAACCTTCCAGATAGATGTGCGGCCGCATAGGTTGTTTTGGGCGGCCGCACACCATGTCGGGACTGGTTTCCTGATTTGATTTGGAAAAGAATTTTGGACGGGTTTAGACACTAGTTTCCTATTTGGAATAGGTCTAACTTGTATATAAACAGCAAAATTCGGCCAGAACTTAATCCAAGCTTTTGTGAAAATCTCAAAGAGTTTGAGAGAGGTTTTATTTTGTTCTAAGACATCCTAGATTGAAGAACAAAATAATACACAAAAAAAATTCCATATAGTTCATATTAATTGTGAAAACGTGTTTCACAATTTTGGTCTAGCAACCAAGATCAAGTGTTCTTGATATTCGTTCGTGGTGTGGATACCGCTAGAGGGTGAAACTTATCATCTTCAAAGTTCGTGATTCTTACTATGTTCGTGATCAAGGTTCCAAGACTCCATCGAATTCAAGGTTGCAAAAATTAAAGGCATCAAGGGTTAGTATTCTAGTATTCATCATATTGTATTTGACTTAATCATATGAATGGATCTATGGGCTTTGGGTTTCATTAAATTTTAAATGCTTAATTCCGCTGCGCATGTTATTCCGAAACCCAATACATATAAGGGGTGCCAATCTGTTAATCCATGCAGATAAAAACACATTTCATTAGTGTGAGTTTCCCCATGGCAATGCTCACACCACAACCTAGGTTTGACCCCACCAGTCTTGGGTTTAAAACCTCTGTTGGCATTATAATTCTGAGAATTAGGATCTTTGCTAAACAAAGCAGTAGAAATCTCACTCACATTGATAGGAGATGGAGAAACAGGACACTTCCTCTGACCTTCTTCCTCAATCAGTAAAGACACAGCATGAGATAAGGTAGGAAGAGGAACCATTCTCAGGATCTGTCCTCTGACCATAGTAAAATTCTCATTTAATCCCATCAGAAACCTGGTTAGTTTCTGAATATTCTCATACTCTTCTTGTTGCTTGACAGCACCACATAAGCAGTTACAAGAGCATTTATGAATGTGACTCACACTTGAGAATTCATCCCACAATCCTCTAAATTTTGTAAAATATCCATTCACAGTCATAGAACCTTGCACACAATTAGAAATTTCTTGACTTATATGGAAAATCTTAGGAGCATCACTCTTAGAATATCTGGCACACGGATCATCCCAAATCTCCTTTGCAGTAGGAAAATAAACCAGACTAGTAGCTATTTCAGCACTCACAACATTTAATAACCAAGCAATTACCATACTGTTACACCTTGACCAAGCAATGACATATTTGGAAGTAGAAACAGGTTGCATGCATTCTCCAGTCACCATGCCCATCTTATTTTTAGCAATTAAAGCATTTGTGAAAGAACGCTTCCATTGACTAAAATTCAGATCGGTTAAAAGTTGAGTTACAAGTTGCATACCAGGATGATCCTTAGGATTCAAATACAGAGGATGCGAAGGATGCAATTGAATTGCATTTGTAGGTAGATCATAGTAATCCACATTGTTGGCGGCATGATCTTCAGCTTGATTTCCCTCCGGCATGATCGATCAATCAACTTAGGGTTTCAAGTATCGAAGAAATGAAGATATGATTTAAACACAAATTAGGTTTAAATCGGACAAATTTGAAGAGAAACGAAATAAATAATCGTCAAATTCATAGAAACGATGCGGAAGAACAATCAGGCAATCACTGGAATTGCTCTGATACCATGATAATCATGGATTTCATACAGTTCATGATATTGAATCTTAGAGAAGAACAGAAAAATAGAGAGAGAAAGTATTTTGGGAATTCTTGTATTCAATCAACAAAAACGAATCAATGTTTATCTCAACATGAGCTACGTCTATATACAAACTACATGTACACTATATGTACAACTTCTAACAACCAAGAGATAAATAACAAACTAACTGCATATTTACAACTGACTAACCGACTGCCATATTTACAACCAGATCCTCTAAGAACAGACTATTTACACATAACACCCTTGACTTTAAGAACTATGACTAGTAGCCTCATCAGAAGGCACCTTTCAGCACATAATGTCTTCTTGCCCTTTGATTCAGGAATTGATGCTTTGCCATTGTAATTTTGGGATTCAACCTCTTTCGTTTATAGGTGAATGTTCGAGTCTTAAAAAGTTATCATTGAAAGGAACTCAAATCAACAATCAGCAGTTGCGTACCATTTTGTCCATGAGTCCCCTGCTTGAGGATTTCAACCTAATTAATTGTTATAGTTTCCTTGAGCCGATCAAATTGTCAGGTGTTTCCCTAAAGCGTATTAAGGTTGATATGTACAATGTGCAAGTAGTCTTAGTTGATGTTCCCAATTTGCGTAAGCTAAAGTTCAGCCGTGGTAGCTTCTGGACAGACCCTTTCCCTATTACAATCACAAGCCCAATAACAAAAGGGATGGTTAAAGTTACTATTAATCACCTTGATCCAGATGAATCATGGTTCCATGGGTTGAAGGAGTCCCTCACAAAGTTTGCAAAGTCGAATGTAAAGTTAACCTCGTATCATGGCCACTCTTTGAAGACTGATTTTAAGGTGTTAAAAGCAACCCCACTTCCTCCTCGGCATGAAGTTGAGACCTTAAGGTTCAAGGGGTTAAAAAATCGGCTACTTTTGTATGACTTCTTCACCATTTGCCGTCCGAAGATTGTCTTCCTTGACTGTTTGTCTAAGCGTAAACATATTACAGAACTGATGAAGGACATAAGTTACAGGGGAGATCTTGAATGCTGCAATTTCATAAGAACAAGTGCTGGCGACATTACATAAAGGATGCAAAACTCTACTATGTGATGCTCCGTTTACTATTCTTTCGTACTTTCTTCTCTTTACCACGCGATAGGTAAGCGAAGCGTGAGCGGGCGTGGAGAAGGAAAGGCCAAAGACTTCGGCCTAACGGGAATGAGCAAGGATGAAATGACAGTGATTGCGTTGGAAAATGAAAACTCCCCTTTCATACTTGAACTTGATAAGAATCGTTCGGACTTGGTAAAGGTTGTCGCGGCACCTGTAGTAGGACAGAAGACTTATCGCGATGCGCACGCATTTTTCTCCTTTTCCTTCTTAGTGCGCTCCAATGCCGTAGCCATTGAATACATCTGAGAAAGCCGGCCTGATCGCTGTCTAGTAAGGGAGCTTGGTTTCAAAAAAGAAAAGAAAGAAAAAGAAAAGAAAGAATTCAAAAAAGAAAAGAAAGAACAAAAAATTCTTTTTCTTAGGGCAGACTTAGAAAATCAGAGTGAAGATCAAGAAGGTGACAAGACAATGAGAAGAAGCCTCTTGATATGAATGGCCTCAAAACAGAGTTGGGGAATACGGAGATGATAGCTTTGGTTATAGAATGGGAGAGTTCTTATTAGCATGTGGTTACATTTTAATTTGGCAGAAAATACGATTAGCACATTATGTGTAAGGTGCTATTATCAAGGTATGTTTTGTTCTAGGTATTATTTGAGGATTTTTGTTTATGAGGTTTCGTTTGTTTTATACAGATAAAGAGTCCTTTATAACAACCGATAAATTGCAATTTTGTGTTAAATTTCATTAATTGTACTGATTATTATTTTTATCAACCACATTACAGTTAAGATTTATTGTTTCTCTCGATGTCACTCGTTCGTTCTTGATAGCCGTAGGCGACAAATACCGAAACCCTTATCCCCTAGAAAAAATAAAAAAAATCAAACAAAGGTAAATGTATTCTTGGAATGAAATACCCGTTCCCGCCCCTAAATGCCCGTGTACCAAACGATCCATTAGTGGACTAAAGAGCTTTGATCACGCACAAAAATGTGATCAAAGGCCGGAACAGTGGTTTGGATACCCAGAATGCTAGTTAAGACCTGCAAAATGAACACCGTGAGCTTAGCCGGGGTAGCACCGGCGAAGACCCTCCGGCGTGAGAGTAAATCAGTCTGCTTAAGAATGAAATGTTGAGAGTAAAAATGAGTGAGTGAATCAACCTGCGAAATAGATGATAGACCCTCTTCTTATAGGAGGCTGGCCTTCTCTCCAAGTTATGGATAGGATGAGGTCAGCTTTGTCCTTGTGTGAAGTCACTCAAGTCATCCTTATCCATAGTAGGGTTTCGAGTTGGGGACTAAAGCCCAACTAGCCTTAGTGGTCCGGGCCCAAGCAGAAGGGAGCGGTCACCGGGCTCTTCTAGAAACCTCGACTGGTTGATCGTCACGAGCTAGATCAACGACCTAATTAACTGGGTAACTTTCCTTGTCCTTAGGTCGGTGCTACTAGCTCGGCGCATTACACGAGCTGGAACGGCTTGATAGGCGAGCTGGTTTTTGAATACTTCTAACAGATTCTACTTGGCCTCCATCCCCAGATCGGTGGACGCGTTGGGCTCAAGCGTTAGGCCCATCCGTGGGCCAGCCCTGACTATGCCCGGTCAACCTCATAGGCGGCCTGTAAGGGTAATTCCTTTCAATGGCCCCCTGCTTCTTGCTCGAACGAGTTGAGAGCTGGAAGCATCTCCCAATTTGCTACGGACGTTTCTCGCCCATTAATTCCTTCAAGTCGTTCGTGGGAAGCTAAACATATTAATATATTTCCACCGTAAGTGCTTGAGCGCGCGTTTTAAGCGATCTGACAGAGTATGTTTCCGATGCGGGTGATCTGTAGCCGCGTGGACACGTGTTGCCTTATGAATGGATGATCAGACTGGCGGTTGCAGGCTTTTAGATGTGACAAGGACGATGGGACGTTTGGGGTGTCTTCCGAGGGATGGCGCCGTTTGGGCAATCGAGGCACGGAAAATGGCGCTGGCGTGCGTTTTGGAAAGGACGTTTGAGTGATTGCTCCAACGGGTCGTCGGTTGGTTCGGGTCGGTTCATGGGTTTGACCCGTTTTGAGAACTATAAAACCCTTGCCCCCCCCCTCCGTCCGTCACTTTGCGCCCCTTTAGAGAAGAGAGACGACTGTTTGAAGCTTCGCCGGCGACAAATATTTTCGACATCTTTCACTGTTCATCACCGTTCAATCCTTTGTTAAACAGGTAAATTACTTTGGGCTTTTAACTTCGCCATTAATTTTTGGATTTTTTTTTGTTGTTTTTCTTCTTTTTCTGGATTGCGTCGCCGGAAAATTTGAATTTTCCGGTGCCGGCGAAGCGTTTCCGGCAAGTAACATGCTATTTCTTCAGAGATGCCGCCGGAGTTTTGCTATCATGAGCAGACCAAGTTGGTGTATGTTAGTGCGCCAAATGGTTGGAAAAGGTTGAGCTTAGGGGCCGTTCGGAAGTTTCTGGGGTCTCACCAAATTACAGACGATCTGAAACTGCCCGCTTTTAATGGCGAGGAATTTCTAGGTCGTGATCATCCTAGCATGGTGCACTTAGCTATGTATTATACGTTTGGGGGGAAATTCTCTTCCCCGTTTGTTTTAGCGCGCGCCGGTTCTGTAGGGGGGTCTGGGCCCCAAACGAGCTTCAGCTCGGCTTTTAATACGGGGTCTGGCCCCCATGTTACTCTTGCAGGTATGTCTCGGAAGGATTCGTCAACAAAGGTTGGGTCTGTTTCCCCGCACCAACTTACGCTCATTGATGATCCCGACAATGAGTTTGAGCTTGCCTCGGACGAGGTGGTGTTCGATGTAGACCCCATTTCCTCATATCGCCATGTGGAGGAAACGAGCACGAGGCCTTTTCCCTTAGAGGGCGAGGAAGATACTGTCTCAAGGAGCGAGGACGGAGGATGTGATGTGGAGAGCCAAATGCATGTTGAGGTCGATGATGAGGACGAGGCGGACAGTAGAATTATTGAGAATATGGGTTTTGACTATATAGAGAAAGAACTTGCTCGGTCGGCAGCACCTATGTCTTCTCGCCAATTGGGCGCTGAACCTTCATCTGGCGATTTACAGCGTGTTTCTCTCCATCAACGACCAACGGCGTATCAAATAAAACTAGTCAATAAAGTATACTCGGAGTACAGAATAAGCCGAGCTGACTACAAAATAACTTATGTTCCCAAAGGGAGCGTGCCCATTGATTCACTAATAAGAGATAAAGAGCGAGTGGCCTTCTATGTCGGTCAGTTCGAGCAGGGCCTTAGGTTGCCTATGGACCCTTTCCTTAATCAGTTTTTGACGGGAACCGCGTCGGTACCTATACAGCTCGTGGCTAATGCCATCAGGTCGATAAATAGTTTTTTGGTGGTTTGTCGCCATCTTGGTTTCGAACCATGTATGAGTGTGTTCAGGAAGTTCTTTAGGATATCCCGAGTGAAGAGCAAGGGAGCTGATCCCCCCTATAAAATGGTCTGTTTGGGTGCTGTCCCTAGTGCTCCTCGTTTGCTGCATGCCTTTCCAGGGAAGCTCAACTCCTTTGCTAACCATATCATATTGGTTGAGAGCAGGAATGGATGGGAGTTTGCCTGTTCTCAAGGAAAACTTGGTCGGGGTTCGGAAGTATGGGAGCCTGACTGGAGCGATGACTTAGAGAGGGCATTAACTCAACTGGTTGGTCCCTACGAGGGAGATGATTGGGCGGTGAACTGGGAAGAGCTTGAGACACGGGCGTGTTATTTCGCGCGAGCTGGGTTGGCTGGCTGTTATGATGAGGGAATCGAGCCCCTTGTCTCCATAGCTCAAGATCGTCGTTATCCTGGATGGGTGATGCATGAAGGTTGTGTATTCGAGGTGGACTGTCCTTTGTGTTTGAGCTCGTCTGCACCGTGTTGGAAGTTCGAGCATTTCGGGGGTGAAAAGTTAAACTTATACTTCTTAGTCCTGTCTCATCGGAGTCTAATTGTTTTCTTATTTCTTGTGCAGATATGAGTGGTCATGGAGAGCAACTCGTGGCTGATGCACAGAAGAAAAAGACCAAGTTGTCCTTCCGTCAGCTCGGCAATCTGAACAAGAGTACCAACTCAACGCTGTCCAAAGAGCGTTCTAAAACTCGTCAAGCTGAGCTGACGAAGAAGGCGCCAGCCAATGTTCCCCTGGCTAGTCATAACGGGTTGAAGACGAGGGAGTCAGGAGGGTTGGTGAAGACGGCAGGAGGTTCCTCTGCAGCTCTATCTCGTCCCGATGTCGCCAGAAAGCTCACAGATCGCCCAGAGACGGCGGCGTCCAAGAAAAGGGACCGCTCTCAAGATCCTGTCGACCACATCCCTTTGGCAAAAAAGCCAATCGCTAGAGGTGTGGTCATTAGGGAGGAGATTTCCAAGGCGTGCACTGAGGAGGATATTGATAGCATTGCCAACCAGTTGGGAAGTGTGACCCCATTGAGGGGGCTAAATCTGAACGCACGTACGGGTATCAAGGTGGGGCTTGGTCGTGCAGTTCTTTGTCGTGCCGTGGACCTCGATTATCTGGATAGACTGAAAGAAGAGCTAGCTTCTCCTTCTGTCATGCGCGACCGCATGGGCCTGGTTATTTCTGAGGTATCATCGTGGGTTTACGCTTTCGTTTCTGATTGGCTTTTTATTTATTCCTTACTGTTGTTTCTCCTCTGTAGCTCTCTACTTTGGCTGCGCGTTTATCTCAGACCGGCGAAGAATTGGAGGACCGAGCGAACAGTAAGGCGTCGACCTTGGTTGAGAGAGAGAAGGAATTGGCTTCCCTTTATAAGGAGTTGGAGGAAGAGAGAAGAAAAGCAACCGTCGCTGAGAAGTTAGCGGAGGAGAGCCAGGCTGAGGCGAGAAGGGTTGAGGCAGCCTTAAAGGCCGAGCAGGATAAGGTTGATAAGGTGCAGGCAGAGTTAGGCCTTTCCATAGGTCGGACCAGGGAGGCTCAGGCTCGTTCCAACGACTTGGAACAAGAATTGGCTCAGCTCAAAGAGACGCTTGCCTCATTCACCTCGCCTAATAAAGAGGCTATTATTGATGAATACGAAAATTCTGAGAGGTATGAGGAGGCGTTGATGTCTAAAGCTTTCCCCTATTGGAAGACTGGTCATAGGCACGGGCTGAGGGATGCCTATGGTCGGGGTTTGCTTCCTCAAGACCCGGAGGTGCTAGCCGATTTGGTGGAGTCATCAAATGTTCAATTCAACGAGTTTGCTCGGCGCGCACACGCTATGATTCCTTTCAATTCAGAGGAGCTGGAGCAACTAGCTGGGGAGGATGAGGCAGATAAGAAAGATCCCTGGGTCGCTCCCGAGCTACTTCCCGAGAACGTTGACACGGTGCTGGCTAGGAGGGAAGCTGAGCGAGCTCGTGAAGAGAGTGAAGCTATGATTGATGAATTGATCGGGGGTGATGACGAGCAAGCTGACATTTAGTATTTATTTCCTTGTACTTTCTTTTTCTTTCTTAATTATCTTTAGTCATGTAAGCCACGGGGTTGACTGTTGATCCCCCTAGTAAACGAACTCTTTCTTATGTTGTTTGGTCAGATCGGAATTCACCAGATTTGTTTGACAGCTTGAGCTCGTTTGGTAATGTCGTTTGGTACGAGCGATGTGATGCCTGCTCGGAGCAGGACTTACCCAATGCTTGCTAAGAGCAAGGCTTGAGCTCGTTTGGTACGAGCGATGTGATGCCTGCTCGGAGCAGGACTTACCCAATGCTTGTTAAGAGCAAGGATTCAGCTTGTTTGGTACGAGCGATGTGATGCCTGCTCGGAGCAGGACTTACCCAATGCTTGCTAAGAGCAAGGCTTGAGCTCGTTTGGTACGAGCGATGTGATGCCTGCTCGGAGCAGGACTTACCCAATGCTTGCTAAGAGCAAGGCTTGAGCTCGTTTGGTACAAGCGATGTGATGCCTGCTCGGAACAGGACTAAATGTACACACTGGTTCAATAAGGGGTAATTTCATTAAAAGTGCTAATAGAGGAATATCTTCCTGGTTACAGAAAGGCAAACATGAAAGTGCTCGAAAAGAGCTACCCTTTCCAAATGATCTAAACAGAACTGACAGCTAGTGATAGTATTTTCTCAAGTTGGTGGAGTGCCACGGGTTCTTGAGCTCGCGGCCTTCTGGAGTTGCTAGCATGTGTGTCCCTTCTCGCGCTATTCTTGTCACAACGAATGGTCCTTCCCAGTTGGGAGAAAGCTTGTTCTGATGGGCTTTCCTGCTCGTTGCTTCAATCTTTCTTAGGACCCAGTCACTGACCTGGAAGGTCCTCTTCCTAACTTTCTGGTCGTGATACCTTTTGGTCTTCTGCTTATAATTCAACGACCTGAGATGAGCGTCCAGCCTTTTTTCATCGAGCAGGTCTAAATCTGTTCTCCTTCTCATTTCATTTAATTCCTCATTGAAGAAAGACACCCGGGCTGTGGGGAGTGCGAGTTCAGTCGGTGCCATGGCTTCAGAGCCGTAAGTTAGAGCGAAGGGAGTCTCTCCGGTAGGTCCTCTGGTTGTGGTCCGAATTGCCCAGAGAGCGAGGGGGAGCTCATCCACCCACTTCCCGGCTCGTCCTGTTAAATTCCTGTGAAGAGCATGCATCACCAACTTGTTGGCGGCTTCAGCTTGACCATTTCCCTGGGGGTATGATACTGATGATTTCGTATGTTTTACCCCGAGGCGAGCACATTCTGTAGTGAAGCGATCTGAGAACTGCAACCCTCTGTCCGAGACTATGCGCTTGGGCACTCCGAAGCGGCACCATATATGATCATGCACAAAGTTCAGCACATTTTCTTCGGTGATTTCTGCCAGAGCCTTAGCCTCTATCCACTTTGTAAAATAATCAACTGTCACCACGGCGTATTTCAATTTTCCTCGTGCCAAAGGGAAAGGCCCAATCATATCTATTCCCCACATGTGGAAGGGCCAACAACCGACTACCGGAGTCTGCTCTGTCGCTGGGAGACGGGGAATATCTGCATACCTCTGGCACTTATCACATTTTTGGACATATTCAACGGCCTCCCTTCTCATTGTAGGCCAGTAGTAGCCTAACGTTATGATCTTCTCTGCCAGGGTTCTAGCACCCGGGTGGCCCCCACAGATCCCCTCGTGCACTTCTTCCATCAAGCTAAGAGTTTGATCGGGGGTACACACCTTAGCAGTGGCTTGACAAACGACCTCCTATACAACACACCATCAACTATGGTGAACCTAGGTGCTTTTCTTTTTACCATCTTCGCCTTTTCCCCATCCTGAGGGAGCTCTTCCTTCTCGATGAAATTTTTGAGGTCGTCCACCCAATTGGGAGGAGTATCGCTTGCTTCACCGACCTCCATTATTTGAACTCTCTCAATGGCTGGTTTCTCCACAAATTCAATCCATTTGGGTCGATCTACTTCCTCGGTTTCCATCGTTGCTAACTTTGAGAGCAGGTCCGCCCGCGCATTGTCTTTCCTGGCGACTTGGACGATCTGCCAGAACTCAAAAGTTTTCACCAACTCTTGAACCAAATCTTTGTACTTCGAGAGGACAGGATTGATGGCCTCATACTCCCCCTTCAACTGGTTTACAACGAGCTGAGAATCGGTGTGAGCCTGAAGCTTGGTGGCTCCTATATGCTTTGCTAGGTCGATTCCGGATCAGTGCTTCGTATTCAGCCTGATTGTTTGAAGTCAGGAACTTAAACCTTAGTATTTTCTCGATGATCTCACCGCTGCCGGGCTCGATCAGGACTATGCCAGCACCGCAATTCTTACCGGCCGACCCGTCAACAAAAAGTTGCCAACGATCGGACGGTATATCTGTGTCTCTTGGTTGATCGGGCTCTACTTCCGGGGATGGTTGGCTACCGTCGAAGCTAAATGTAGTTTCTACTACGAAGTCAGCGAGGGGTTGGGCTTGCAGAGTTTTCCTCGGTTGGTAGGAGATATCGAACTCCGTCAATTCAATCGACCAGTTGAGCAACCGACCTGAGCTATCGGGCTTGTGCAGTATCTTTCTCAATGGGGCGTTAGTGTAAACGACAATTGAGTGGGCGGAGAAATATGCTCTCAGCTTCCGAGCTGCGACCACAACGGCGTACGCCAACTTTTCCGCGTTGAAGTAGCGGGATTCCACATCATTCAATGCTTTGCTAACGTAGAACACAGGTTTCATCCACTTGTCCTCCCTCGTCAGGACAGCCGCAACAGCTCGGTCTGATGCGGGCAGATATACGTACAATGTTTCTCCTAGAACGGGGCTGCTAAGTGTGGGTGGTTTGCTCAAGTATTCTTTTAGCTCTTGGAAAGCTTCCGAGCACTCCTTTGTCCATTCAAACTTTTTGCCGCCCTTGAGAGTTTTAAAGAAGGGAAGAGATCGTTCAGCCGACTTGGCAATGAACCGACCCAATGCTGCAACTCGACCGTTCAACCTCTGAACTTCCTTGATTGACGCTGGTTCCCTCATGTTTAGGAGAGCAGAGATTTTTTCGGGGTTTGCTTCAATTCCCCTCTGGGAGACCATAAAACCCAGGAACTTTCCCACGATGACCCCGAACACACACTTGCTCGGGTTTAATTTCATCTCGTTAGCTCGGAGCGTCGCGAACGTTTCAAGCAAGTCAGGGCAGTGATCACCCTCCTTTGTTTTGATTACCATGTCGTCCACATATGCCTCCATGTTTCTACCGAGCTGATCTTTGAATACCTTGCTCACCATACGCTGGTATGTGGCCCCCGCGTTCTTCAGGCCAAAAGGCATCTTCTGGTAGCAGTAGGTTCCTTCGCTTGTCCGGAAGGCTATTTTCTCAATATCCTGCTTGGCCATTTTTATCTGGTGATAGCCCGAGTAGGCGTCCAGGAAGCTTAGGACCTTGTGACCGGCTATTGAATCGACGAGCTTATCTATCCTTGGTAAGGGAAAACAATCCTTGGGGCAGGCTTTGTTGAGGTCGGTAAAATCGACGCACATTCTCCATTTGCCATTAGCCTTCTTCACCATGACCACATTGGCCAGCCACGACGGGTAGTAGGCTTCCGTGATTATTCCAGCTCGTAACAACTTGTTTACCTCTTCCCTGATGGCTTGCTGCTTATCTGACGAAAACGCTCTTCGTTTTTGTTTAACTGGTTGGAATCCAGGATCCACATTCAGCTCGTGCATGGCTATTTCTTCCCTAATTCCCCTCATATCTTCTACTTGCTATGCAAAGATGTCAATGCTAGCGCGTAGAAGATTAAGCAGGTTGGCCCGTTCCCCCGGGGTCAGTTGTCTTCCTATCTTAACTTTCTGCTCGGGAAAGGAAGGATTGATAACGACTTCTTCTAGCTCTTCGATGGGTTTCAGTTCGGGGCTTTCCCTAAATTGCAAGGTGTCTACGATAATGTCCGTTATTTTTTCCACCTCCTCTCCTTCGATGCCGGGGGCTTCCTCTTTGACTCTGCCGCTTATTTCCCTCTTGAGGATGATGATTTCTCCGGTAATTTCCTCGTCGGACTTCACCTCATGGATAACCCCGATATTCATTGCTTCTCGGGTTCTGATCATTTTCGAGATGGTAACTTTCTCCCCGGGGGTATCGAGCTCATATTTCCTCGTTGCCTTTCTCGTTTCTATGACGTACTCCAAAAATTCTCTGGCCCGTCCACAGAGACACCCTATTCCAGCCGGTGTTGGGAATTTGACTCGTTGATGGGGTAGAGAGACGACCATACCCAATCTCACTTGGCTAGGAACCCCAAGATGGCGTGGTAATCGCTGCAGACATCGATGACCATGAATGTCACGAGCTCTTGAACTTTGAATGGGACGGTACCGAGTTCGACCAGCAATTCTACCGTACCCTTCACCTTACCTTATGATTGGTAAATCCTTCTAAACGACCTGCGTATGGGACGAGCATACTATCGGATAGCTCCATATCTCTAAATCTTTTATAGAAGAGTACGTCTCGGGCTGCTCCTGTATCAACGAGGAGTCTGTCGACTATGCAATTATCAATTCGCCCCTCCAATACGATGGGTTGTTCACGGGCCGTTCGACTGGCTGCAAGCTCGTTGGGTGAGAAGGAGATGGTTTCCTCTTTGTTGTTCCACGCTGGCACAAAAGGCACTTTCTTCAGACTGTAAATCTGGCTCTTCAAGGCCGTGATAGACAGGGCTTCATCGCTGATTACCCCGATCTTTTTACGAGGAGCCCGTTCTTCGTGGTGCTCGTCGGCCTTCCCTTTGTTCTCTCTTTCCCTCTTAGCTTCCCTTTTAACGAATCGCTCGAGCTCGCCTAAATCAACTCGCTGCTGAATAGCTCTTTTCAGTGCTAAGCAATTTTCTGTTTCGTGGCCGTAGTCCCTGTGAAAGGAACACCATCTTCCTGTGGCGCACCTGGACTCCTCATGCCCCTTCATAGGACGAGGTGGATCTAGCTCGACCACATTCATAATCTCTTTCCTCGTTCTGGTTAAAGGGGTAAAATTATCCACCTTATCCTCCTTAAACTCGCTTCCGCGGTTGTAGCGCTCCGTCCCACGACTTCGGTTTTTTCCTCGCCGAGAGTGATAATCTTTCTCATCATAGTTCTTGCCCTCTGCCGTATCAGATTCAGCTCGTCCCTTACCCTTTTCTTTGCTGGGTTCTTGCTTAAGGGCCAGCTCAGCTAGAGCAACTCGGTATGCGTGCTCGTACATATCGGCTTTGGTCTCCGGAGGCCTCACATCAAATTCAAATCTGAGTTTCGGGTCACTCATGCCAGCTGTAAAGCAAACCATCACCATGTCATCGGTGATGCCCTCGATCTGTTCAGCAAGGGTTCTGAACCATTGGTAGAAACTCATGCTCGTTTCATTCTCTTTTTGCTTCACATTGGCCAAGTCAGTAGGTCGTTTCTTGTGGTCACCCGATGTAGAGAAATTTTCGACAAACTTTTTCCTCAGCTCGTCCCAGCTATCAATACTGCCCGGAGGTAGAGCTCGGAACCAAGCCAACGCGGGCCCATTTAAAGTGCTGACCATTGCCTTGCAAAGCACATCGTCGTCGTGAGACACTAGGGCCATGATGGCTTCAAAAGTGTGGATATGATCACGGGCGTCCTCAGACCCCGTATACTTGCCTAATGATGGGAGTTTCAAAGTAGGTTGAGGAGGGCTCTCCAGAATCCACCGAGCAAACGGAGCCATGGTATTCGCCAACTTGGTTGTCGTTTTCTTCGCTTTTTCCATCTCATGTACTCGCCTCTGTAAGTCCAAGATCACGGCATCTCGGGCGTTCGGATTCCCAGATCGTGCTGACTCTTGGTCATCCTCACTCCCGTGCTGAGAACGACGCGCAGAGGGAATACGGCGCGACGGCTGATTTAGATTGTCATTGCGAGGTATGGGTGGAACTATTCCTTGACCAAGGATATTTCCCGCTCCGATGTCTCCAGTCCGATCCTCACGCCGGTGCTCCCGATGAGATGAGACTTCTTGTTCTAGATCTAGAACCCTGTCGGCATCCCTGATGTCATTCATGTTAGCCAGCGGGGTGTTGCCACAAGGCTGGAAAGGGACACGTGGCATAGAGGGCAAGGGTGGTAAATTCACCATGCTCTCTGGCCTAGGGCTTCCAAAGCTCCATACAGCTCTTGAATTTGCAACAGCAAACCCAAACGGTAATTCACCGCCGCCGCCTGCGCAGCCGTTCCCCCGGCCAGGTTCGCAACACTGGGTCCAGCTTCGTCGTGAGGAATGGTGGTGGTACGTTGAGCGTAGATTAACGGAGGGTTTCTGGGCATGTTTAGCCGTTCACTGGTGGGGTGAGCCGTCGGCGGCGGCGCGCCGTCTCTCCTTTCATTCACCTGGGATGGAACATTTCCGGCTTGCGAGCCTAGGCGGGCGGCCTGAGCTCTGGTCAGCACTCCGGTAGGCGGCTGAAGAGAAGGTTGGAAAGGTTGGGAATCTCCGGGAGGGATGAAGACTCCGGGAATGTGATGGTACCTAGAATGGGTGTTCTCAGCATTTTCAGCCATTGGCTTGTCAGAACCACCAGAAATAAAGAGCAGGGAGGAGTCTCCTTGATATTGATTAGGCCTTAACAAGCTATCTCAAAAATTTCCCGGCAATGGAACCAATTGATCACGCACAAAAATGTGATCAAAGGCCGGAACAGTGGTTTGGATACCCAGAATGCTAGTTAAGACCTGCAAAATGAACACTGTGAGCTTAGCTGGGGTTGCACCGGCGAAGACCCTCCGGCGTGAGAGTAAATCAGTCTGCTTAAGAATGAAATGTTGAGAGTAAAAATGTGTGAGTGAATCAACCTGCGAAATAGATGATAGACCCTCTTCTTATAGGAGGCTGGCCTTCTCTCCAAGTTATGGATAGGATGAGGCAGCTTTGTCCTTGTGTGAAGTCACTCAAGTCATCCTTATCCATAGTAGGGTTTCGAGTTGGGGACTAAAGCCCAACTAGCCTTAGTGGGCCGGGCCCAAGCAGAAGGGAGCGGTCACCGGGCTCTTCTAGAAACCTCGACTGGTTGATCGTCACGAGCTAGATCAACGACCTAATTAACTGGGTAACTTTCCTTGTCCTTAGGTCGGTGCTACTAGCTCGGCGCATTACACGAGCTGGAACGGCTTGATAGGCGAGCTGGTTTTTGAATACTTCTAACAGATTCTACTTGGCCTCCATCCCCAGATCGGTGGACGCGTTGGGCTCAAGCGTTAGGCCCATCCGTGGGCCAGCCCTGACTATGCCCGGTCAACCTCATAGGCGGCCTGTAAGGGTAATTCCTTTCAAGCTTGGTGTTTTTCGGATCGTAAGATTGGTCTTTCTGTTACCGGGGGTAAAACTAGAATGCAGAGGTCACGGCCCTGAATTGGGGTACCTTATGAGATGGTAAAATGAAGTCTGATTTTTTCCATGTGGTGGTGTCTATCTATTCTTGTTTTCGTTTTATTTTGCTTGATAAATTGTTGTGGTGTTGCTATTTACTTTAGCCTTTAACCTGTATTTATTCATAATTCCTGTACTTGTCGTGTTGTTATTCATAATTCCTTGTGATTGTCAATTGGTTTGCCTTAAAAGTTCCTTCACTATAGATGAATTCGTCTAAAAACATTGTTCTTTTAGGAACATAAGCTATTGCTTCGCTTATGTTTACATTTCATTTTGATGTTATGTAGTGCATATGGCCCTTCACTTATGTACTATTTCAGGGTTCAAAATGTTGACAGAGACTGGGTCAAACTGTTTCTCGTTTCAGTTCAAAGAAACATTGGTAATCAGACTAAGCAAAGGCTTTTGATGTATGTGGCACTATGGATAATATGGACTTCTCTTCATACGATAATATATCTGTTCACGAGCTGGATTCTGAGACCAGGCCATGACGGGAGGATTTCCTTCATGGGTTATTTTCTTTGCTAAGCCGTTAACGGTGTGTTCTAAGTATTATAAATCTGATATGTAATGCCATTGTTGAACTATGATATCAGCCTGAATTGAATTACGTATACCTCTTGTGTTAGGCTTAACAGTATATTTTATGTTTTCTTTTGTAGTAATCCATAGAAGACAGTTTCTTAAATCTCACAGAATCATATTTTGTGCTCTTACAAAAATAAGACCATCTGATCTGCAGAGCTTTAGGCATACGGAACATTTGATTCATAGCAACTAGATTTTGTTGTTATATGAACTTTTAAGAGGCTTCATGGTTATTACTGCAGCTTGTAGATTTTCTGAATCTTTTGATGCTTAAAAGTATTTTTATAAGTGCCAACAAATCCATTCCTTTAAGTTATCTTCCGTTGCAAGTACTTTACTCCCTCTTTGAAATAGCACTATTGCGGCTTGCGATGGCAACTGACCCAGCCCTCGACATCTAATCTCAGTGGGCCTTTTGCGGCCCATATTTGCTCTAGCCGATTTTGGTATGAAGTTAAATGTACTATGATAGGGATAGCATTGGTATTTTAGATGACTCGGCCCATTAGGTTTTTCCAAGGCAGCCTTTATATATAAATGGTGCTTAGGGCACCAGAAGATTTGTTCATCGCCTCTCTATCATCTATTTTATGCGGCTGCGGTGCTCATCTCTCAAATCTTCATCCGAGGTTTGCCACTTTCATTTGATCTAAGTCGAGTTGATGGAGGAAGTCTTATGGTAACTTATAAAATCCAAGCATTCCATCAGGGCTGCCTTCTATTTTCAATATATAGAATTTGGGTATAAAATTACACACACATCATATATAAATGTACTCCCTCTGTCCCTAAATGAGTGTCCATTTTCAAGAAATCTTTGTCCCTAAATGAGTGTCTTTTTTTAACATAACTTTCTCCCTAAACGTTTTTTTTTTCGAATTTTTTTTCACCGGTTTCTTTATACGAGCAAAACTAAATGTTTGGAAAGGAGATTACAAGATTATATATGAATCGTTGTTACCAAATTGTTCAAAAAGTTGAGATTTTCAGTGTCCCTTAAAATGGAATTTGGACACTCATTTAGGGACAGAGGGAGTATATTTTATGTGGATGAATTTGTTTGGACGGATATTTATGCTTTTCTTTTTTTGGTTTACTGCTAATTCTTGCTTTTGAACATGGAATCGGATGATTTGATGCCTCTAGAACATGGATCTGGTTGGGTGTAATGGTCTCTGGAAATCGTTTTCATGGTTAGGAAAAATGCCAATGGTTTTTCACTGATTGTTATCGCGTTGATTAGACAATTATTTCCTTGTTAGTACTAATATAGATATAAAAATTAAATCTCTATTTTAAGGTATATGGGTGGGGTTCAGATCTGTGGTGTAGCGAGTAAGGCAGTCAGCGGGCGGGACAGGCTTAGGGATCCCTTGCCAGACCACATCTTTGCCTCATCGTGATCTTTGATACATTATTGTAGGAAGATGAATGATGAATGGAATTTTTCCCCTAGGGCCCCTGAGCCGAGATTTTATTACCCATAAACCCTAGCCCAGATCAAATGCCAGATAAGGGCTTCACCCGAGATCAAAATTCCACCCACACCCCTAGCTTCATTTAGCTTCCTTTGACTGGTCAAACATAACACCTACATTACCCAAACTACCCCTAACTCCAACAAAACCCTCCCCTCTCCTCCCTCCCGTCACTATGGCACCAGATCTCACACACAAGCTCTCTCTCTCTAAAACACACACCTCACTTTCTCTCTCTCGAAAAACACGCACACACTGCTTCACCATCATCGCCGGCCTCCTTCTCCGTCCCCGGCGTCTCCGGTTCAAAAATCCATCAGCTCCGACGTCGAAGGCGACGACGGCGAGTTCACTCCGACGACTTTATTGTTCCGATTCGCCCAGATCTGGCTGGAATGATTAGATCCGTCATCACGCAATTGTAGTTGCTGCTCTGATGTTGATAGGCCGTCGAAGAACTCACCGTCCTCGATCTCCGATGATGCCGATCTTGCTGCAACTCTGCTTCACCATCATTGCCGGCGCCGTCAGATCCGAACCAGATATGTCACGCCTCTCTCTATTTCTTTGATCTCCGGTTCAAAAATCCATCAACTCTGCTTCTCCGACGCCATCAATTTCTTTGATCTCTCTAGATCCGGCGACTTACACCTTCCTCCGATTCTGCAGTGATTGCAATTTCAAAACGAGGTCAATGAGATCGTCACCTTTGTTGCTTGAAGCTCTCGCTCTTCTGCTAGACATGGCTTTCTCTTTATGCTGCAAAAGGTATTATGATTTCTGCCCAATTGAGTGAAATCGACACCTGTTCATGCAGTTGATGATTTTTTCTCTGGTTTATAATCACGAAAAAGAGACCTAGCTTGACTACAGTGAAAGAGGGGGAGCATACACTTGTGGTAAATCAAAGATATATGCATCAAAGATATTTGTATCAAAATAGGTTTATAAGACCATGTTCATGAGACCTTTCAGTTTTGTTCGAGCAAAAAGTCTTGTTAATGTTTATAAGACTTTTTGACTCTTATAAGAGTCAGTTATAAGAGTTTGACTGCTGTTTGACAAAAAAAAATTGAAAAAATTGTTTATAAGACTCTACACTAAAGTCTTATTTTAAACTGTTCATAAGATTAAAGTCTTATTGAATCTGTTTATAAAACTTTGCTCTTATGACTAATAATATGTATTATAAGAGCTATTTTCAGTCTCATTAAAACATGTTCATTTGAAACTTGTGTTCATAAGACTAAAAGTATTATTGAAACTGTTCATAAGACTTTTCAATCTCATTAAAACATGTTCATTTGTATCAAATAGGTTTTATAAGACTTTAGTCTTATGATCAGGTTCAGACCATGTTCATGAGACTTTTCAGTTTTGTTCGAGCAAAAAGTCTTATTAATGTTTATAAGACTTTTTTACTCTTATAAGAGTCAGTTATAAGAGTTTGACTGCCGTTTGACTAAGTTTGACAAAAAAAAATTGTTTTTTTTTTGTAAAAAATGGAAAAAGTGTTTTTTTTTTTTTTACTCTTATGTGTTAGTTATAAGAGTTTGACTGTCGTTTGACCAAATTTGATTAAAAAAATTATTATTTTTTTGTAACAAATGAAAAAAATTAATTTTTGTAACTCTTATATGATAATTATGTCTTAGTTATAAGAGTTTGACTACTGTTTGACCAAGTTTGACCAAAACATTTATTATTAGTTTTGTAAAAAAATGGAAAAAGTGAAATTTTTGACTCTTATGTGTTAGTTATAAGAGTTTGACTACTGTTTGACCAAGTTTGACCATGTTTGACCAAATATTATTAATATTTTTTTCTAAAAAAATGAAAAAAACAATTTTTTTTTTTACTCTTATATGTTAATTATGTGTCAGTTATAAGAGTTTGACTGCTGTTTGACTGAGTTTGACCAAATTTGACCCAAAAAAATATATAGTTTTTTTGTAAAAAAATGAAAAAAAGTATTTTTTTTTTAACTCTTATATGATAATTATGTGTAAGTAATAAGAGTTTGCCTGCAGTTTGACCAACTTTGACCAAAAAAAATATTTTTTTTTGGTAAAAATGGAAAAAGTGGTTTTTTTTACTCTTATGTGTTAGTTATAAGAGTTTGACTATCGTTTGACCAAGTTTGACCAAATTTGACTAAAAAAAAATATAATTTTTTTGTAAAAAATGAAAAAAATAATTTTTGTAACTCTTATATGATAATTATGTGTTAGTTATAAGAGTTTGACTGCTGTTTGACCAAGTTTGACCAAAACGTTTATTATTATTTTTATAAAAAATGGAAAAACTGAAATTTTTGACTCTTATGTGTTAGTTATAAGAGTTTGACTGCAGTTTGACCATGTTTGACCAAATATTATTAATATTTTTTTCTAAAAAAATAAAAACGTATTTTTTTTACTCTTATATGTTAATTATGTGTTAGTTATAAGAGTTTGACCGAGTTTGACCAAAACAATAATTTTTTTTTTCTAAAAAAATGTAAAAATTAATTTTTTTGACTCTTATATATTATTATGTGTAAGTTATAAGAGTTGACTAGGATTTGACAAAAAAAAGTAAGGATGAAATGAGATATGAGGGCATTTTAGTCTTCTTGCATCTTTTTGCTAGTGAGGGGTGGGAGGAGATATGAGGGCATTTTAGTCTTACTGCATCTTTTTACTAGTGAGGGGTGTATGGGGGAATTTGGTATCTGGCTTTTCTTTATATGGGTTTGAATCTGGGTTTAGGGGCCCTAGAGTCCAAGCCCCAATGATGAATTGCCCCCATCCACGTATCATGTCAAAACCCAACGATACTTACATAAAATAATGAGCTTTGGACCCTAAGCCCCTGGGCCAGATCATAAACCCATAAAGACCCATGGCCAAATCAAAATTCCATCTAGCCCCTCCAGAGCTAACCCACTCCCAACCCAGCCCGTACCTAACCCGCCCAGCCAGTCCAGCCCGTACCCGCAGCCCAGCCAGCCCAGCCCGTTTGATTAATAAAAAGGAAATATGTGGCACCTAGGATTCGAACCCCAAACCATTTTATGGAAACTTATGCCTTAACCAGCAAACCAAGTCAGCTTTTGATTAATATTTTGCAATATGTTCTATTAGTATCTTCGCATGGGCGAAACTAAATGAAAAAAAAAAAATGAGATTCTCATTCAATTAATAAAATTCTTGATTATTAAAAAAAAAAATTGTAAAATAAAAAATTAGAAAAATGAAAAACATGATTAAAAAATTTAAAGTATCTAAATCTTTTATTAGAAAACAAATATGAAATACCTAACAAAATAAATTAAATTATAATTGTGCAATATCGTATTTGAATATTTTTTTTCATATATTTTTTATTATTATCCTCCAGTAAAAGCGTTTATTTACATAAATAACACCATTTAACTCCTTTAATTACTGAAATACCAGCCTAGGCATTTATTTATATAATTGTCATTGCACTCATCACATACTTAAGTTATAAGACTTATATTACACTTATACTTGGGGTATAAGACTAAAATTACTCTTATACCTAAGGTATAAGACTAAAATTACTCTTATACTTAAGGTATAAGACTAAAATTGACTTATACATAATGTATAAGACTAAAATTACTATTACGCCTAAGGTAAGACTAATATTGCTCTTATACCTAAGGTATAAAAGTAATAAAATCACATTTTACAAATTTTCTTAAAAAACATTAAAAAAAAAGTCTCATATTTTATTTTTATTCCGCTCATATTTAGGTATAAGAGCAATATTAATCTTATACCTAAGGTATAAGAGTTATTTAATTATTTTTTAATAATTTATTAATTTTAACATTTTAAAAATCATTCTCATATATTTTTAATATTAACTCTTATACCGAAAGTATAAGACTAGTTATTACTCTTATACCTAGGGTATAAGACTACAATTACACTTATACCTAAGGTATAAGACTAAAATTACACTTATACCTAAGGTATAAGACTACAATTACCTTATACCTAAGGTATAAGACTAAAATTACTATTACACCTAATGTAAGACTAATATTGCTCTTATACCTAAGGTATAAAAGTAATAAAATCACATTTTTTAAATTTTCTTAAAAAACATAAAAAAAAAAAAAAAAAATCTCATATTTTATTTTTATTCTGCTCATATACTTAGGTATAAGACAAGAATTAATCTTATACCTAGGGTATAAGAGTTATTAAATTATTTTTTAATAATTTAATAATTTTTCACATTTTAAAAAATCATTCTTATATATTTTTAATATTAACTCTTATACCGAAAGTATAAGACTAGTTCTTCTCTTATACTTTAGATATGAGAGTAATTATTTTCACATTAAATCCCCATCTTTTTTAAAAAATATATACCTAAAATATAAGACTAGAATTACTCTTATATTTAAGGTATAAGAGTTATTTAATTTATTTTCTTCTAATTCTCATATTTTCAGTATATAATAGACTTAGTTGGTGTCATTTATGTAAATAAATGCCTTAACAGAAGGGTAATAATTAAAAAATTATAAAAGTTTCTGAAATAATATATTTTCGCAATTACAATTTAATTTATTTTTTAGGTCTTTCATTTTTTTTAATAAAAAGCTTTAGATATTTTATATTCTTAAATCATGTTTTTAATATTCTAATATATATATATTAAAAGATTTGCTTTTTTATGAATATTCAAGATTTTCATTAATTGATTTAAAATCTCAATTTTTGTAATTTAGTTTCGTACAGACTGCTGTTACTAATATTAAATATTGCAAAATGAGAACAAAGCAATGCATTGGTTTAGTGGTTTAGACATGGTTGGCCTAGGAAAGGTGTTGGGTTTGAAACCCTTACTCAACATTTTTGGTTTTAATTAAAAAAGGGGGGCTTGGAGTGGGTTTTGGATCCGGGGCGACGGGCGGGCTGGTCGTTGGTTCTGGATCCGGGGCGGGTGGGCGGATCGGGCCTGGGCATTGGGCTTGGACTGCTTGGTGGTTAAGTGGGCAGCAGTGATGGGTTTTTGGGCTTTTAGGGAATTTTGATTTGGACATTGGGTGGAGGTGGAATTTTGAATCTCATTTGGACTTTTATGGAAAAAAGATCTAGGAGAAGGGGCCTCATGAAATTATGCCTAAAATAATTTTAGAAGCCTCACTTTTTGTTATATTTGATGCCCATATATCAATTAATAAAAAGTTTTATAATAAGATGAACATTTGTGATTAAAGCTTTTAACAGTACAAATTAATTTTTTCGCATGCAGTGACTGGCATCAGCTCCATAATAAATGATAAATGATAAATATCAACATTTATATGTAATAGCACTCTAGATTACCTTTTATCTTTATTTTCTTTTTTCCATTTCTGGTGATATTTGCATTCCTTGCTTTCTCAATAGTTACGCTTGTGGGGATTTCATTTTCCTCTTTTTAATTTGTATTCTGTTAGGTGAGAAAAGAAGGCAGTGCCAAACCCCTGAATATCGTGCTGTTTAAAACTGTAGAAAAAGCTGGCTATGGGTTGATTATGGTTTCTCATGGATATCTTAACGAAATGGATCTCACAACTAGGAAGTTTACTCTGATGATCCCTTTCTCAGGCCTTCTTGTGTTAGTGGAAGATCCCCGCAATCTCGATCGCAACAAAGATGATTATGATGATAATGATGATGAAAACAGGTAATCCCTCTATCCCATCCCAAATAAATAATCACATTGAACATAACACATTGTTTTTATGAATGTTTCTTTATTTGCTTGGACCTTCATTAAATTGAACTGAAGTTATTTCCTCTTTTGGAAATGCGTCTCTATTTTGGGGACAGATGAAAATAGTAACTGTGACTCTTTTTTCGGGACGGGGGGAGTACAATGCATTTTTCCTGCTTGAAGTGGCATCTGAACCACTGCCTTCGAATCTAACAAAACTTGAGGTGAGTATTGCTTTTGTTATTTCTAAGCACACTCCGGGGATGAGAGGCATACATTCTGTATGTCATACACATTGCATTCTGCAAACAAAGATTGCTTACACAATTAACCTACTATTGTGGGGAATTTTTTTTCATTTGTCATTTTTTTTTTTGCATTTACATAATATTTATCCGGAGGCGGTACAACTATTTGAAGCTTATTGGTAATGTTGGAAAACTGATAGTATCTAGCAGACGCCAAGTAGTTGGATCAGTCTTACTGACCATGTGTATCTTCGACGGAATTTTTGAGGTATAGCGGAAATAGGTCTTTGTAAGATAAGTGACTTGCATTACTTTCCAATGGGTCTCAGAATGGACTACGCAAAAGTACCAATTCTTATTAAAGCTTCAAACTTTGGTTATGTGTCCTTTTCCCAGATGAGGGGTGTGTATGCCCGGAAATTGCGCATCATGTGTTTCTCCTGATTCCCTTCTCCCTTTTCTCTCTTTCACAAAGTTTGAGTTTCTGTCAAAATAAATTTGTTCTGCGTGTTTTGTTCCTTCTGGTTTCTCAAACCTTTGTCGCGCGACAAACATGGTTTTAATGACACTGTCCGCGCGTCAATTTCTGCAAGTGGCATTGAAATGTCCTCTTTACTCCTTGATTCTTTTGTACTCTATATAGTCTCTCTAATCTTTGTCACCTCGACCGTCTCTCGTAAGTCGGATCCCTAGCAGAACAATTATCAATTCTCTTCTATTGACCTACACGGATGTTTTCCTCTCAACCTATTTTGACCTACATGGTCATCTTTAATCTCGACCTATACCCCGGCCTTTGCAGGCACTTCTCCCTCAACCTGTACCGGTTACCTCTCGATCTTTACAATCACCTCTCGCTTGACATTCACGGTCATTTCTCTTTTGATCTTTACTCTTTTCGGTCATTTATTATTTTGGTTTAAATGCACCCCTAGAGTTACCTCTTATAGCATTCATTAGTTCGTACGCACCTATAACGCTCATTTGGTTTGTAATGCCTCATAAGGTCTCATCTTCAGTATGATTGGCAAGACACGTCAGTCTTCGTATGTCATGCATCCCTTTTTATCTTAGTACGATCTGTAGAGCCTAATGTCCTCATATTCCGTACTTTGATCTCTTTGCATTTCTTTTGTCCCATTTTCTCTTTGCGCATGTGTAAAGCCTTAATTGCCTAATTGATAATTTGATACTCGTATCTCTATTACCAATTGTTTTTATGAGGATCTAGGTTTCATTCCTATGTTCTCATAGAGAATGCCTAAATCACCATTATGATCTCAATAATGTGGTGGTTTAATACATTTTAAATCTTGGCTGCTTTCATTTCCATTGTTACTTCAATTCATGTCTTTCAATTATGCATTCATTCTATTTGTTTGCTTGATTCTAACCTCAATCTCAATCTCAATCTCAATCTCAATCACAATCACAATCACAATCACAATCACAATCACAATCACAATCACATAAACCTAATCTTAATTGTTCAATTGAGTTGCCAATGATGACTTGTTTATAAACCTAGTTTATTGATGATCCTATGTCTAGGTGATTCAATTTAACAATTCAATGATTCCTTTAGGTCTTTGATATTAAAATCTCTTTAATTTGTTATTATTATGTTCTGATTCGAATGCATTCTCCCAATTCTGATTTATCAACATCGTTGCCGTGCGACGGAGTTATCTTCCTCACCCGGCAGTACTTTTGTCACACGACAATCTGGATCATTGAGAAAGATTGTGATTCTTTTCTCCCCTCTTCCTTCAGAATGGTCCTTCCTATCTTACTCTATTCATATAAAAACAACACTAAAACCAAGGAAGCTACGCACACACACTTGACATGTAGAAAGTCCATTATTATGTGGTCGAGAGGAGCTCTATAATCTTCTCCTTTCGTAATTTGACCCTCGAACCTTTATCTCTTAAATCACTTTTGGCTTCTTTTTCAATGCTTTGGGCCTAATCAAAGCGGCGTGTGGCTACTCTTCTAAAACTAAATCAATCCAATTGGTTTTTGAGCAACTATTTAGTTTTGATTACTTTGGTGGGAAACTGATTTCATATACTCCCTCCGTCCCACCTCACTTGAGACTTATTTCCATTTTGGTCTGTCTCACTTCACTTGAGACTCCCCAACATGGTAATCTTTTTATAATTTTATATTCAATCTACCCCACCCACTCATTCTCTCTCTTCATTTTCCACCACACAATTCATTCAACCAACCTACTATTAACTCCACTCATTCTCTCTTTTCATTTTTTACCACACATTTTCCTTATTTTATTTTTTTTCCTTAGTTATTGTGCCCATCTCTTAGATCTCAAGTGAGGTGAGACGGAGGGACTATGTGAAGTAGTTTGATCAATGTTACTGTGCTGACTTCAGTTGAACAGTTTTCGCTAAATTATCTGCTTCTGTCAGTTGAGTTGAGTTTCTGTAGATACTAGAAAGTACTCTGTCCTTGTTTCTTGTTAAAACCAAAAGTATGTTTATAGCTTCTCTTTAAAGATCATTTTCTGGAAATATAGGAGCACATATGAACAACAACACAGCCTTGTTGAGGCCGCTAATTGTTTAGTGTGGGCAAAGGTTCTTGTGCCGACCATACAACCTAGCAGGTCTAGATAAACCTTGATTGTAACATGCTAGTTGCGGTCTCGCTTTTTTGTCTGTCCCCACAAGTAACTCAAATACAGAAATATGAGGATGACGAACTTGAAATTGAGTGTGTAAATGATTTTTGATGTTTTAAGAATAGTGATATTTTAGGTTCTTTCTTAAGGCTTTGGGCCGAGATTGAGCTTTGGAACTTCTAGCACGCAAATATACTCCGTGTATGGGCTATACTTCCATTAAATGCTCGAAGTGAGATATGGTGGTATTATATCGGATTGCCTGCTAAAATATTTAGCCAACACCAACAGGATGTTTTCTCCTTTTAAAAGGTATCTAAGAAATGTGTTTATGGGTCTTAGTTATCATCTTGTTGAAGTTTAACTTGACAATTTTCAGATGAATATAAATAGGGCTCATCGTTAATTTTGGCAGTGAACTATGTTTTACATATTACGTTACTAGACATGGTTTACTAGACTTCTCCGAGTTCAAATCCTAGGCACAGCGTATTGAATCATTTCTTTTTTTCCTTCTTAGATTTTCTCTCACTTGGGCTTCTTTTCATTGTATTTTTCTTTTTTCCTTCTTGGATTTTCTCATTTGGGCTTCTTTTCTCCTACTTGAGCTTTTCACTCATTTTCATTTTTGGGCTTCACTCCCCTTCTTTTCTAGTTTAGGCTTTCATTCTTTTTTTTTTTTTTCAAAACCTTAATTAGAAAGTTTTTTTTTTTTTTTTTGATAACATAATTTAATTTTAATAAATTATTTACATATTATTTCAGCATTATTACAATCACTCTATTGTGTAGATTTTGTAAATACTAAGGGCCCCAATTTTCATATGTAGCACACGGTCCCTATAAATATTGAGACGGGATTGTATAGTTACATATCAATCTCTTAAGGTTAGCTACATCTCTAATGGGGACAGGACAGGGCGATGTAGAGTTAACCATGAACGACGCCATTTTCTTTAATAAACGACCAACATTAATGAGATCATATATTCGTTAATTGCAGTAACAACATCCAAAGTTAGAAATTGCCATTTTCTCAAAGTATGAAACATCTTGACCTCTTAAACAGTCAGAATATATACTCGGATATCTAATATAAATGATTTTTTTAATATAATCTTTTTAAAAAAAAATTAACATAATTAAAAACCTGGCTATATAATCTATGAACGTGCACTAATATTAGAATAAATAATCAATATCATAAAACAGCAAAAGCCGCCACCAAAAATCCTAGAACAAAATATTTAAACGTTATGCAACCTTAAATAAAAAAAAACTTTAACACCTTCCATCCGCATCAATTAGTAACTTTTCACTGTATATAGATCAAAAATCATTTTTTCACTAAATAAAAATATTAAAAAGTATCATATAAAAATCAATCAACATCCAAAGTTTATTGTCCCAAATTAAAGATAATAACATATTTGACCTTATTTACCAAACTTTCCTATTTTAGATGTGCATATGGGTCTCATTCTAAACATAGTAAGACTTTCTTGTTTTTATATTACTATAGATATAGACTATCACCAAACTTATACAATAAGCTAGAATGTTAGAAGGCAATTTCGCCTTCATTGTTGCAAAATTTGTCACTTTTTTGTTATTATATTACTATGAATTTTTATAGATATAGACGTTAATTTTTTTCACTATATATTGATCAAACTTCAATTTCCACTTAATTAAAAATTTATTATATACAAAATAAATTTACATGCAAAGTTGACTACTTTTACCAAATTTAAGGAAATGACTTTTGTTCGTCACGCTCCGACGTTCGATTTGCTATGCGGTGCGTTCTGTGGTTTATCTGGAGTCAAAAGTTATGACCGTTTCCGTGCGTGCGTTCAAATGACTCCAAAAACTTCAACGCCTTGTGTCTGCATCATTTAGTAATTTTTCACTATATATTGATCAAAATTCATTTTTTCACTAGCTAAAAAAATTAAACAGTATAATATAAAAATCAATCTACATGGAAAGTTGAATACTTGTACCAAATTAAAGATAATGACATATTTGACCTTATTTACCAAACTTTCCTATTTTGGAGGTGCATATGGGACTCATTCTAAAAATGGCAAGACTTTCTTGTTTTTATATTACTATAGATACTATGATTATTTAAATAACACAAACAAACGTTCAAAAAATAATCTGAAATACCTAAAAGGATATACTTATATGCTGTCTGAATCGATATGATGTGCATATTCATTTAATTTTCTTGTATATTTTCCTAGTTAATTCATGTATGTGTACTATCTATTACATAAAACAGTACAATTAGTGTTTTCTTCTTTTGCTTTTCCAGTTACAAGAATCAATGAGTACTTCTTTAGTATGGTATGCCAAAATGAAGGGCAAAACCATTGACCGCAATTCCTCACATGAAGATGTTAAGATTTTGAAGAGGAAGACCAAACGTGCACGAAAAAATGTCTCTGAAACCGCACCATACATTCCTGGTACTGTTATTTTCGATGTTCTTGTTAGATCTTCTGCCAGATTTGTTAACAACTGCAAGTTGGTTAACAAAGAATGGAGAGATATAATCTCTAGAAGAGATTTCATTGTTCAGAATTTCAAACACCCGGAGCCCCAATTACTTTTACAATGCCCGACTTCTGGTAAAATAACATACTTCGACTTCAAAAGAATGAAGTTCGATGAGAAAAATCGTGTTTGACCCTTTGACCAAGGTGTTCAAAGTGGTCTATATGTATACTCCCGGAGCTGGTTTCGAGATATTGACTTTAGGCGGTCAAGAAGAAAACACATGGAAAAGGGTTTTTGTACAGTGGAAAGGGCCCGTCCTGGACCCGATCTTTACATGGCGGGACCCGCTAGTTTCAGATAATGGGAGGGTTCTCCATGGATATTGCTGAAGAAAAACTTGTCGTGACGCTTCTTTCAGACCTTGGCTTGACCATGTTGACCGTTTGGAGTTATAATCTACTGGAACTGACGCGGAAGAGAATCAAGTGGAGGGATGTCAGTGATGAAGAAGAGTTGAGGCAGGTTGGTTCATCCTGACTTTGCGAGGAAATGTACCAGATTATAATTATGATTTTGCAGATAGGTAGTTTGTCAAAATAATTTTGGCTTAAGATAGTGTCAGATATTTGTAAATTGTATAATCTAGTTGAAGCCATGTTGTTGTGTTTATGATTATACATTCTGACGGTCTTCTATCATTGAAGAACTAATACTTCCTCCGTCCTGTCTTGATAGTCTCATTTGATTATTCAACCATTTTAGTGATTTATTTTTCTTTTTATAATTATCCTTGGTGCTAAACAATCAAGCACTATGGTTCCTCTAAAAACAAGAAGTATTATTTACTGTGCGGGTAGTTTAAGAAGTTTAAGTGATTTTAACGTTTTATTTAAAAAATGAGACTACATTGTGTGAGACAAACAAAAATGAAAGAAGTACTATCATATTAGGACATAGGAGTATATATATGTACTTACATTTTGACTCCCTAGTATGTTAAGTAGAGAACTTTTATCATCTTTTAACAAAATTGAAGTATGTTTTAATGATATATAAGCAAGAGTGGGCCCTAGCTTTGCTGTGTACAAGTTATTTAATTGATGTTATGTACGACTACACAGATGAACTACTTGAAGATGGGGGCTTGGACTCTAGGGCCCCTAAGCCCAGATTCAAACCCAAATAAGGAAAATTCAGATAAAAAATTCCTCATACACCCCTCAATAGCAAAAAGATGCAATAAGACTAAAATGCCCTCATATCTCCTCCCACCCCTCACTAACAAAAAGATGCAAGAAGACTAAAATGCCCTCATATCTCATCACATCCTTACTTTTTTGGTCAAATCCTAGTCAGCTCTTATAACTTACACATAATAATATATAAGAGTCAAAAAATTTAATTTTTTCATTTTTTTAGAAAAAAAAAAATTATTGTTTTGGTCAAACTCGGTCAAACTCTTATAACTAACACATAATTAACATATAAGAGTAAAAAAAATTACTTTTTTATTTTTTTTAGAAAAAAATATTAATAATATTTGGTCAAACTGCAGTCAAACTCTTATAACTAACACATAAGAGTCAAAAATTTCAGTTTTTCCATTTTTTTCAAAAATAATAATAAACGTTTTGGTCAAACTTGGTCAAACAGCAGTCAAACTCTTATAACTAACACAGAATTATCATATAAGAGTTACAAAAATTTTTTTTTCATTTTTTACAAAAACAATTATAAATTTTTTTAGTCAAATTTGGTCAAACTTGGTCAAACGATAGTCAAACTCTTATAACTAACACATAAGAGTAAAAAAAATATCACTTTTTCCATTTTTACCAAAAAAAAGTAATTTTTTTGGTCAAAGTTGGTCAAACTGCAGTCAAACTCTTATTACTTACACATAATTATCATATAAGAGTTTAAAAAAAAATACTTTTTTTCATTTTTTTAAAAAAAAAACTATATATTTTTTTTGGTCAAATTTGGTCAAACTCGGTCAAACAGCAGTCAAACTCTTATAACTGACACATAATTAACATATAAGAGAAAAAAAAATTGTTTTTTTTCATTTTTTTAGAAAAAAAATATTAATAATATTTGGTCAAACATGGTCAAACTTGGTCAAACAGTAGTCAAACTCTTATAACTAACACATAAGAGTCAAAAATTTCACTTTTTCCATTTTTTTTACAAAACTAATAATAAATGTTTTGGTCAAACTTGGTCAAACAGCAGTCAAACTCTTATAACTAAGACATAATTATCATATAAGAGTTACAAAAATTAATTTTTTAATCAAATTTGGTCAAACGACAGTCAAACTCTTATAACTAACACATAAGAGTAAAAAAAACACTTTTTCCATTTTTTACAAAAAAAAACAAATATTTTTGGTCAAACTTAGTCAAACAGCAGTCAAACTCTTATAACTGACTCTTATAAGAGTCAAAAAGTCTTATAAACATTAATAAGACTTTTTTCTCGAACAAAACTGAAAAGTCTCATGAACATGGTCTGAACCTGATCATAAGACTAAAGTCTTATAAAACCCATTTTGATACAAATGAACATGTTTTAATGAGATTGAAAAGTCTTATGAATAGTTTCAATTATACTTTTAGTCTTATGAACACAAGTTTCAAATGAACATGTTTTAATGAGACTGAAAATAGCTCTTATAATACATATTATTAGTCATAAGAGCAAAGTCTTATAAACAGATTCAATAAGACTTTAATCTTATGAACAGTTTAAAATAAGACTTTAGTGTAGAGTCTTATAAACAATTTTTTTTTGGTCAAACAGCAGTCAAACTCTTATAACTGACTCTTATAAGAGTCAAAAGTCTTATAAACATTAATAAGACTTTTTGCTCGAACAAAACTGAAAAGTCTTATGAACATGGTCTTATAAACCTATTTTGATACAAATGAACATGTGCTAAACTGTTTATGGGTGCACTACAAAATGGTGCAGGTCATTAAGAGGAAAAGAAAGAAGAAACTGGGAGCTCATAAATGCATGTGATGAGATATACATATACCTCTACTAATTAATATCAGGTAATGAGTTTCATGAAAGAGACAGAGACAACTTAACCCCTTAAAGTTCGTGTGGTGTTTCTTTCCACGCACATTATCAAGAACCAATTATATTCAGCTGAAGACGGCAAGGTTTATCAAGAACCAATTGTGTTCAGTTGAAGAGAATCAAGTTTGGATGGAAGGGCGTACTGATATTTAAAAAGTGTAAACATTAATTGTAGATGGTTAAGAACACCAAAAATTTCATTGTTAAATTGTTAAATTGGGTTGCTTTACCAGTTTCAACATGTTAATACATATGGTCATGATCCAGTGATCCTTCAATCCCTTGTTCTCGTTTGCTCTTCATTCGTGTCGACTAAAACTACTCCCTCCGTCCCAAAAGTGTCCAGACATTTTCAAATTTGCTCTTGAACAAGAGTAAATTTAAACATTTTTTGTGGATTCATTTTGGGAGGGGGAAGAAATAATCTGGCTTGGAATTACAGAACACCTTTTTTTTCAATGTAGTTTTAAGATGTAATGCGCAAAGTAAGACTATCTTTTTCCCAACAGTGCCCTATGTGGTTACCCATTCTCCCTCCCTCTCGACAACTTTTTATGCATATATCTTTGATTTACCACAAGTGTATGCTCCCCCTCTTTCACTGTAGTCAAGCTAGGTCTCTTTTTCGTGATTATAAACCAGAGAAAAAATCATCAACTGCATGAACAGGTGTCGATTTCACTCAATTGGGCAGAAATCATAATACCTTTTGCAGCATAAAGAGAAAGCCATGTCTAGCAGAAGAGCGAGAGCTTCAAGCAACAAAGGTGACGATCTCATTGACCTCGTTTTGAAATTGCAATCACTGCAGAATCGGAGGAAGGTGTAAGTCGCCGGATCTAAAGAGATCAAAGAAATTGATGGCGTCGGAGAAGCAGAGTTGATGGATTTTTGAACCGGAGACGCCGAGTTGATGGATTTTTGAACCGGAGATCAAAGAAATAGAGAGAGGCGTGACATATCTGGTCCGGATCTGACGGCGTCGGCGATGATGGTGAAGCAGAGTTGCAGCAAGATCGGCATCATCGGAGATCGAGGACGGTGAGTTCTTCGCCGGCGTATCAACATCAGAGCAGCAACTACAATTGCGTGATGACGGATCTAATCATTCCAGCCAGATCTGGGCGAATCGGAACAATAAAGTCGCCGGAGTGAACTCGCCGCCGTCGCCTTCGCCGTCGGAGCTGATGGATTTTTGAACCGGAGACGCCGGGGACGGAGAAGGAGGTCGGACGTGGTGGTGGACCGGAGAAGATGAGAGCATCGGCTTCAGAAAAGTGAGTGTGTGCGTGTTTTTCGAGAGAGAGAAAGTGAGGTGTGTGTTTTAGAGAGAGAGCTTGTGTGTGAGATCTGGTGCCATAGTGACGGGAGGGAGGAGAGGGGAGGGTTTTGTTGGAGTTAGGGGTAGTTTGGGTAATGTAGGTGTTATGTTTGACCAGTCAAAGGAAGCTAAATGAAGCTAGGGGTGTGGGTGGAATTTTGATCTCGGGTGAAGCCCTTATCTAGCATTTGATCTGGGCTAGGGTTTATGGGTAATAAAATCTCGGCCCAGGGGCCCTAGGGGAAAAATTCCCTTGAAGATGTCTCACTCATAACAGAATTAGGATTATTTTAGATATTAACAACACTCAGCAAACGGAATAATTACTACTACTATGTTTATTAATATATGCAATGCACTTTACTCGAACTGTTGCCTACCAAGAGCCTTGGTAAAAATATCGGCCAACTACTGATGTGTACGAACATGGGCCAGACTAATATTGCGTGCCATCAACTACTCACGGATAAAATGACAATCAATCTCAATATGCTTAGTGCGCTCGTGAAACACATGGTTGGAAGCAGTATGCAATGGAGCTTGTTGTCACAAAACAAGCGCATAGGTTGTACAAAAGACACCCAATGATGCGAGAAACGATTTTAACCAAGTTAGTTCACATGTGGCGACTGCCATGGCACGGTATTCTGCTTCAGCAGAGGAACGAGAAACGATGGGTTGTTTCTTGGTTTTCCACGACACAAGGGAAGTACCGAGAGTGACAAAATAGCTAGTAAGAGATAGTCGAGTCACGGGGCAACTTGCCCAGTCAGAATCACAAAATCCATACAACTGCAAATCACTTTCTGAACGAAGAAGGATCCCTTGACCAGGTGAACCCTTGAGATAGTGTAAGACTTGCATCATAGTGTTCTTGGCGAGGCTCTTGCAAGAACTGTGACAAGCTAAGTCTAGATTACCTTTTATCTTTATTTTCTTTTTTCCATTTCTGGTGATATTTGCATTCCTTGCTTTCTCAATAGTTACGCTTGTGGGGATTTCATTTTCCTCTTTTTAATTTGTATTCTGTTAGGTGAGAAAAGAAGGCAGTGCCAAACCCCTGAATATCGTGCTGTTTAAAACTGTAGAAAAAGCTGGCTATGGGTTGATTATGGTTTCTCATGGATATCTTAACGAAATGGATCTCACAACTAGGAAGTTTACTCTGATGATCCCTTTCTCAGGCCTTCTTGTGTTAGTGGAAGATCCCTGAAATCTCGATCGCAACAAAGATGATTATGATGATAATGATGATGAAAACAGGTAATCCCTCTATCCCATCGCAAATAAATAATCACATTGAACATAACACATTGTTTTTATGAATGTTGCTTTATTTGCTTGGACCTTCATTAAATTGAATTAAAATTATTTCCTCTTTTAGAAATGTCTCTCTATTTTGGGGACAGATGAAAATGGTAACTGTGACTCTTTTTTCGAGACGGAGGGAGTACAATCCATTTTTCGTGCTTGAAGTGGCATCTGAACGACTGCCTTCGAATCTAACAAAACTTGAGGTGAGTATTGCTTTTGTTATTTATTTTCTTGGTGCAAATCTAGTTGATGTATACCAAGCACTTCCCGGGAATGAGAGGCATACATTCTGTATATCATACACATTGCATTCTGCAAACAGATATAGGTTGCACAATTAACCTACTAATGTGGGGGGGTTTTTATTTTTATTTTTTGCATTTACATGTAATATTTATTCGAATCCATTTCTAATAATTTTGAGGCGGTACAACTATTTGAAGCTTATTGGTAATGTTGGAAAACTGATAGTATCTAGCAGATGCCAAGTAGTTGGATCAGTCTTACTGACCATGGGTATCTTCGACTGTTCGACAGAATTTAGAGGGAGGGGAAGGGGTGTTTCAGCTTGAGATTGAGGTATAGTGGAAATAGGTCTTTGTAAGATAGTTGACTTGCAGTAGTTTCCAATGGGTCTCAGAGTGGACTACGCAAAAGTACCAATTCTTATTAAAGCTTCAAACTTTGGTTTTGTGTCCTTTTCCCAGATGAGGGGTGTAGATCGGTTGTGTGTATGCCCGGAAATTGCGCATCATGTGTTTCTCCTGATTCCCTACTCCCTTTTCGCTCATTCACGATTACGAAGTTTGAGTTTCTGTCAAAATAAATTTGTTCTGCGTGTTTTGTTCCTTCTGGTTTCTCAACCTTTGTCGCGCAACAAACATGGTTTTTATGACACTGTCACGCATCAATTTCTGCAACTGGCGCATAAGGTCTCATTTTCAGTATGACTGGCAAGACACGTCAGTCTTCGTATGTCATGCGTCCCTTTTTATCTTAGTACGGTCTGTAGAGCCTTAGTGTTCTCATATTCCATACTTTGATCTCTTTGCATTTCTTTTGTAAGTTTTGTCCCATTTTCTCTTCCAAACTACGATCGACTTGATTCCCTCTCGAGGATACGCATGAATCCTAAAAAGGGTCATTCTCTTTGGATTTGCAGTGTCATATTTCCCATGAGAGTCTTCTTTTTGTTCTCCCAAGTTCTCTTTCTTTGTCTGCGTGGAAGGTCTCTTTTATTTAAACTCCTTGAATCTATTTTCTCCATTTCTGGTTACTCTCCGGAGTGAGTACCTTTTCTTTTGTCGTCGACCCCACCTACCTCGTATTTACCGCCATCAAGGGTCTTTGTAAGTAAACCATTCCGGAAATCCATCATGTCCATTGTCCGAAACTTGGAAGGGCTTTAAACGTATTGGAAACCTTTCAAATATCTTTCTGATATTTCCAGATTAGGCTTACAGTGACCTATGAGGAAACCTTCTAGAATATCCGGGTGTCGATTAGATAAGTTTGCCGCACGACATCGTACTTCTTGTTCAAATCTTGCCGCGACAAACTTGGCAAATCTCATAAATTTGTAAATGTATGTCTTCTCTACCTGTTTTGAAGCATCAAATTTGAGCTGGAAAACTCTGTCAACTTCAATCCTGAACATTACCCTCCCTCTCTCCCCTAAAACATAGTCTCTCTCCTCTAGCATCTCTCCAATCTCTCTCTAAAAAAATCTAGTCTCTCTCCCATATATCCCTATCTCTCTCCTCCAAGCAAGGTTGATCGTAATTTCTCTCCTACAATCAAAGGTGATCTAATTCCTAAGAGCTCTAAATCAACAATCGGTGGTACAATTAATCTATGGATTGTGCAATGTGCAAAACCTTAGTTGCCTAATTGATAATTTGATAATCGTATCTCTATTACCAATTGTTTCTACGAGGATCTAGGTTTCATTCCTATGATCTCATAGAGAATGCCTAAATCACCATTAATATCTCAATAATGTGGTGGTTTAGTGCATTTTAAATCTCGGTTGCTTTCATTTCCATTGTTTGTTACTTCAATTCATGTCTTTCAATTATGCATTCATTCTATTTGTTTGCTTGATTCTAATCTCAATCTCAATCACAATTCAATTATTCTTTTAGGTTTTTGATGTTAAAATCTCTTTAATATCGATCTGTTATGATTATGTTCGAATGCATTCTCCCAATTCTGACTTATCATCATTGTTGCCGTGCGACGGATTTATCTTCGTCACATGGCAGTACATTTGTCACGCGACAATCTGGATCATTGAGAAAGATTGTGATTCTTTTCTCCCATCTTCCTTCGGCATGATCCTTCCTATCTTACTCTATCCCTGTTAAAAGAAGCACTATGCATGATACGCACACGCACTTGACATGTAGAAAGTCCATTATTATGTGGTCGAGAGTAGCTCTATAATCTTCTCTTTTCGTAATTTGACCCTCGAACCTTTATCTCTTGAATCACATTTGTCTTCTTTTCCAATGCTTTGGGCATAATCAAAGCGGCGTGTGGCGACTCTTTTGATATTTTTAAAACTAAATCAATCTAATTGGTTTTTGAGCAACTATTTAGTTTTGATTACTATGGTAGGAAACTGATTTCATATATGTTAGTAGTTTGGTCAATGTTACTGAGCTAACTTAAGTTGAACTGTTTTCGCTAAGTTTTCTGCTTCTGTCAGTTGAGTTGAATTTCTTGATAGAAAGTACTCTGTCCTTGTTTCTTGTTAAAACAGAGAGTATGTTTTTTAGCTTCTCATTACCTGCACTAGTATTTTTGATTTGCAAATACTCCATCATTTGTGTTTTTTGAATTATGACACTTTGGTATTGTAATTTGCAATGAACATGAAAACGAAAGTGAAATCCACTATTAACTCTGAAATGACACTTGTTAAAGATCATTTTCTGGAAATATACATACGAACATCAACACAGTTTTGTTGAGGCAGCCAATTGTTTAGTGTGGACAGAGGTTCTCGTGCCGAACATGCAACTAAGTAGGCCTATATAAACCTTGAGTGTAACATGCTAATTGCGGTCTCGCTTTTTTGTCTGTCCCTGCAAATAACTCAAATACAGAAATATGAGGATGACGACCTTGAAATTGAGTGTGAATGATTTTTGACGTTTTAAGAATAGTGATATTTTAGGTTCTTTCTTAAGGCTTTGAGCTGTGTGATTGAGCTTTGGAACTTCTAGCACGCAAATTGTTGGTAGTGGTGCCCTAGGCACGTTTAATAAACGTTGTAATTGTTATCATTTATTTCATATCAATAAAGAGATGTTTTGATTATTATTGTTGTTCATGTTTACTTATAATAATCCCCGTCCCTAGTACTTGTTAAGCACTAGTATAAAGGCTAAATGGTCATGGGATGATCATGTTAGATTTATGGGTACTTGTTTGGAACAAGGTACTGGACATGACCCGCTCTATGAGATTTATGTCATGGTCTATATCATACATATATCTCATATTAGTTGCGTCATTTGAATCCTTAGACATGAAGTTATTATAGTCTTCCACTTGATGAACATTATGTTTGACATATTCAAACGCTACCTTTAACCGGGAAGTTATAAAGGGTATGATTGGCATAATCGGATTCACGTAGGGAAGAATAATAAGCTAAATGAATTTGTCCCTCCTCGGAGAGATGTCAAGCTTGGGCCACTCGTAGGAATGATGTTGATGAAATGTTCGGCCGGACTCAAATGGATTGATTGGATCAATAGCATTTGAATTATCAACATATTCGGAATCGAGAAAGTATTGAACAAAACAAGTTGACTGTTTGACCATGACTTGTGTTCAATGACATCGTGGACAGAGGGATTGTGACTTATTCTAAAGGAATGCGAACTTGTATCTAGTTATACTATTTGGGTAGGTATGACGGTTTGCTAGAACCTAATCATATCTTATGGTTTCATGTTTGAACCCATTGCCAACTTAGTATAATCCTAGAGGGTCACACACAATAGAACGAATCTTTAAAAGGACTACATTGGAATTTTGGAAATTCTGGACATCCTGGGAAGTGGGCGACCGCACAGTATGGACTGGGCGGCCGCACAATTATCTTAGTTTTGTACCAGTTTTGCTTCAGATAGTTGTGCGACCGCACAGAGGGTTTTGGGCGGCCGCACAGTACTGTCGGGTGGCAGATTCCTAATTTGATTAGGAAACGAATTTTGGACGGATTTTGACACAAGTTTCCTATTTGGAATAGGTCATGCTTGTGTATAAAAGACCAAATTCGGCCAGCACTGTATGCTAATGATTTTGTGAGTCTCAAAGAGTTTGAGAGAGGGTTTATTTTGTTCCAAGACATTCTTGGTTGAAGAACAAAATAATACACAAAATAAATTCCATATAGTTCTTTTGATTGTGAAAAAGTGTTTCACAATTTGGTCTAGCAACCAAGATCAAAGAAGCTACTTTGATATTCGTTCGAAGTGTGGATACCGCTAGAGGGTGAAAATCATCATCTTCAAGGTTCGTGTTCAAGCTTTGTGATCGTGATCAAGTCTTCAAACCTCCACCAAAGACCAAGAGAATTTGATAGCCATCAAGGGTTAGTTTTATCTTATATTCATGTTATTGTATTTGATTTAATCGTATGAACGGATCCATGGCTTTGGGTTTCAAAATTTTAAATGCTAAATTCCGCTGCGCATGTTTGATCGAAACCCAACAGTGGTATCAGAGCCCCGTTCATGTTGATTAATTCAATACTTGGATCATGTTATGTGTATATAAATTGTTTATGTGCCTTGCATGATTTGAATATTGGAATATATGTTGTTTATGTGTTATGTGATTTTATGTGGTTTATTGTTTTGCAACTTTAATCGCACGATTCAATCGCAATAAATAAATTATGGTGGATTCAGAATTGTTGATTATTAATTTTTGATTGGATCAAAGTTTTAATAATCGGGGAAAAAAAATTTTGAGACAAAATTTTTGAACTTAAAATTCTACACATTCTGATGGCTCAGAGCGACCGCACAAATTACTTGGGCGGCCGCACAGTTTTGGGCGACCGCACAGGGGTTTTTGGGCGGCCGCACAAGGGGATCAGAAGGTCTGATTTTGCTCAAAAATCAGAATTTGGAATTTTCGAAAGGTTCAACAAAACCAGTAACAGAACCAATCCAGACCTGCTGATCTGGAATGGGTTTTGGGTAGTTGGTTTGTGTGTGGATCTTGGGGTTTGATTTTCCTATTTGTTTTAGTCTTGTGATTCTAAGATTGGTTCAAGGTTTGGATGGCTAATCTGCGTTCATCGAGATTGTGTTTCCCAAACTTGATCGCAATCAAAGTTTCAAAGATAAAACGAAGTTAGAATTATGAAGAGTTCATAATTGCTAAAATTGAGAAACAAAGTTCTTGATTCAATGATTGGAGATCCATGTGGAATTGTGAATGCAATTGGCCTACGTTCATCGAGACCATCTATTGCTTAGTTTCGGCCACATGGACTACTTTCTTGGTTTCTTGAATTAGTGCGGGATTGTGGTTGCCTAATGGCTTAGTTCGACCGCACTTCTTGTTGTCTTGATTCGGAAATAATAACCGAAGTTGAAATAGTCTCATCCTCATAATTATAGAGAAACTAATGACACATAAATATCATGCTTACATTAATGAGATTAATTTAGTGGCTAAACTTGATGTGTAACATGTTTATATTATGTGCTCATAAATGTGTTATATGCTATATGTGATGAACCTTCAAAGAAAGTTTTAAGTCTTTTATTGCCATGCCATGATTAAAACACTTGTTAGTACATGAGTGATTTTAATGTATATTCGCCCTAGCGAGATGCATTAAATTTGTTTGTGTATGAGCAAGATAGATAGTGTGGGCACGCCCTAGCGGGACACATTAACTATGCGTTTAAAATGGTTAGACTTAATTGGGCGTCAAAACAGTTTTGGGCCTAGGCAAAGATGAGGTTTAACATGCTTTTTGAAATTGGATTTCTTAAAGAATCTCATAAAAGGAACTAAGAGTCATATGAGATATGATTGACAAGAGTTGTCTACCTAATTAATTTGATTTTGTGTAATCCGCCTTAGCGGACTTGAAATTAAATTAAAGTTGGATCTTAACCCATTTAAATTATATTATACATTGGATGTATATGAAGGTTATATAATTTAGTGGGAGTATTTTGTTTGAAAAATACATTATTTATCTCTTTAATGAAGATCGGTACTTATTAAATTTTGGAAATTTTTGCATATTTGTAGATAATGACTAATAACACTCAATCAATGTCGTTGCGATCGATCCTTGAGAAGGATAAGCTCGAAGAGAATGGTACAAACTTTATGGATTGGATCCGTAGCATAAGAATTGTTCTTAGGCAAGAAGATAAGTTGTACATTCTCGATGGGCCTCTCCCTGTTGAACCACCGCCTACTGCCCCTAGGGTAGAAAGAGACAATTACAAGAAACATCGTAATGATTCTAGAGATGTAAGTTGTCTCATGCTTGCTGCTATGTGTTCAAAACTCCAACAAAGTTTGGAACATTTGGAAGCCTATGAGATAGGCGTGGAGTTGAGAACCATGTTTCAAGAGCAAGCTAGGCAAGAGAGGTGCAAGACCATTGTTGCATTCACTACTAGTAAAATGAATGAAGGACAACAAGTGAGTCCTCACTTTCTTAAAATGAAAGGTTATGTAGAGCACCTTGAGAAACTTGGCTATCCAATCCCATTGGAGCTAGCCACGGATCTCATTCTTAATTCATTGCCTAAAAGTTATAATCAGTTTGTGATGAATTATAACATGCATGGAATGGATAAGAATCTCTCTGAGTTGCATGGGATGCTCAAAACTGCAGAGATGAAAATTATGGAGAAAGGTTCTCCCGTGCTCTTGGTTCATGATGGGAAGAAGGCTGGTGCCAAAGGAAAGGGTAAGGCAAAAGTTGTCAAACCCAAATAAGCAAGGCAAAGGTTGCCAAGGCTTCTGAGGCAAAACCTGATTCACAAAAGGATGCAATCTGTTTCCATTGTCAAGAAATTGGTCATTGGAAACGTAATTGCAAGGCTTTCTTGGAAGAGCAAAAGAAGAAGAAGAGCAGCAAGGCTGCGTCGACTTCAGGTATCTATATGATAGATATTCTCCTTTCTACCACTGATTCTTGGGTATTGGATACCGGATGTGGTTCTCACATTTGTCTAAATGTGCAGGGACTAAAGAATAGGAGACTGCTTAAAGAAGGTGAAGTAGATCTACGCGTGGGGAATGGAGCAAGAGTTGATGCATTAGCCGTAGGGACTTATGAAGTCACTTTACCTTCCGGATTAATTCTTGTTTTGAACAATTGTTATTATGTTCCGGATTTAAGCTGAAATATTATTTCAATTTCTTGTTTGGATAATGAAGGTTTTAAGTTTCTTATTGAGAATAAGAAATTTTCTATTTATTTAAATGATGTGCTTTATGGTATTGCTAATTCATTTAATGGCCTTTATATCTTGGATGTCAAGAATGAAAATAATGTCTATCATGTAAATAAGAAATCTAAACCTAATGATGTAAATCATACTTATTTGTGGCATTGCCGTCTTGGTCATATTAATGAGAAGCGTATCTCAAAACTCCATGGGGACGGACTTTTGGGTTCATGTGACTTAGAGTCATATGATACTTGTGAGTCGTGTCTTCTTGGAAAAATGACTAAGACACCTTTTACCAAGTTAGGTGAAAGGGCAAGCGACTTATTGGGGTTGATACATTCCGATGTATGCGGACCATTAAGTAGCAATGCTAGGGGAGGATTTCAATACTTCATAACCTTCACTGATGATTATAGTAGATTTGGGTATGTTTACCTAATGAAACATAAAAGTGAAGCATTTGAGATATTTAGAATATTTCAAAATGAAGTAGAAAAACAACTTGGCAAAAGTATAAAGGCACTTCGATCAGATCGAGGTGGTGAATACTTAAGTCAAGAATTTGACAATCATCTAAAGAATTGTGGAATAGTTTCACAATTAACTCCGCCCGGAACACCACAATGGAATGGTGTGTCTGAGAGGAGAAATCGGACTTTGTTAGACATGGTTCGGTCAATGATGAGTCAAGTTGATCTTCCAATATCCTTTTGGGGTTACGCCCTAGAAACCGCTGCTTTCACACTAAATCAAGTTCCAACTAAATCGGTTCCAAAGACTCCATATGAGATGTGGAGTGGAAAGAAACCTAGTTTATCTTTCATGAGGATTTGGGGTTGCGAAGTTTATGTCAAGAGACTTATCTCTGACAAACTAGCACACAAATCCGATAAATGTATTTTCGTGGGATATCCTAAGGAAACTAAAGGATATTACTTTTACAACCGAGAGGACAACAAAGTGTTTGTTGCCCGAACTAGTGTCTTTCTAGAGAAAGAGTTTCTCTCCAAAGAAGTCAGTGGGAGTAAAATAAATCTTGAAGAAATTCGAGACCCAGAAAATAACATTGAACCAATAGTGGAACAAGAACAAGAACCACAAGGAGTTGTGGAACCTGTTCATAATACACAAGCATCTCGCAGATCTAGTAGGTTACGATCCGAGCCCGAGAGATATGGATTTCTCGTAACGGATAGTAATGACGTAGAAATCATTGAGAATGATGAACCGTCAACCTACCAAGAGGCGATGTCTTCTCCTGATTCGGACAAGTGGCTTGGAGCCATGGAATCCGAATTGCAATCCATGCAAGACAATCAAGTTTGGAATTTGATTGATGCGCCCGAAGGTGTAAAAACCATAGGTTGCAAATGGGTCTTCAAGAAGAAGACTGACATGGATGGGAAGGTGCATACTTACAAAGCTAGGCTTGTAGCGAAGGGTTATAGGCAAGTTCATGGTATTGACTATGATGAGACCTTTTCACCCGTAGCAATGATCAAGTCTATAAGAATTTTGCTTGCCATTGCCGCATATCATGACTATGAAATATGGCAGATGGACGTCAAAACCGCTTTCCTGAATGGAAAACTCCAAGAGGATGTGTATATGACACAACCAGAAGGTTTTGAACAAGATTCTAAGGTATGCAAATTGCAAAGATCCATCTATGGGTTGAAGCAAGCTTCAAGGAGTTGGAATCTCCGTTTTGATGAATCGGTCAAAGAGTTTGGTTTCATCAAGAACGAAGATGAGCCTTGTGTATACAAGAAGATTAGTGGGAGCATAGTGCTATTCCTTATTTTATACGTGGATGACATATTGCTCATTGGAAACGACATTCCTACACTTCAGTCTGTGAAGACTTGGTTAGGAAAGTGCTTCGCAATGAAAGATATGGGTGAAGCCGCATATATTCTTGGCATTAAGATCTATAGAGATAGATCAAGGAGGCTACTTGGTTTAAGCCAAAGTACATACATTGACAAGGTCATTAGAAGATTCCGTATGGAAAATTCTAAGAGAGGCACCTTGCCCGTGTTACATGGAGTTTCTCTAAGCAAGACTCAATGTCCTAAGACAAAAGATGAGCGTGAGAAAATGAATGATGTTCCATATGCTTCGGCAATTGGGTCCATCATGTATGCCATGATTTGTACTAGGCCGGATGTGTCTTATGCTTTGAGCATGACAAGTAGATACCAATCCGACCCTGGCGAAAATCACTGGATAGCTGTAAAAGCGATTCTTAAGTACTTAAGAAGGACTAAAGACTCGTTTTTGGTCTATGGAGGAATGGAAGATGATCTTGTTGTAAATGCTTACACGGATGCAAGCTTCCAAACTGACAAAGATGATAGCCAATCGCAATCGGGTTTTGTGTTTATGTTAAATGGTGGAGCTGTAAGCTGGAAGAGTTCCAAGCAAAGTACAACCGCTGATTCTACAACAGAAGCTGAGTATATTGCTGCATCGGATGCTACAAAAGAAGCTGTTTGGATTAAGAAGTTCATAACTGAACTTGAAGTGGTTCCTAGTATTGCTAATCCAATAGACCTTTATTGCGATAATAATGGTGCTATTGCTCAAGCAAAGGAACCAAGAGCACATCAGAAATCCAAACACATACTTAGGCGTTTTCATATCATTCGAGAGATCGTTGATAGGGGAGACGTAAATATATGCAGAGTACCTACTGATGACAATGTTGCGGACCCGCTAACAAAGGGACTTCCACAAGCTAAACATGATGGTCATGTTAGGTCCATGGGTATTAGATACATGGGAGATTGGGCCTAGGGCAAGTGGGAGAATGTTGGTACTGGTGCCCTAGGCACGTTTAATAAACGTTGTAATTGTTATCATTTATTTCATATCAATAAAGAGATGTTTTGATTATTATTGTTGTTCATGTTTACTTATAATAATCCCCGTCCCTAGTACTTGTTAAGCACTAGTATAAAGGCTAAATGGTCATGGGATGATCATGTTAGATTTATGGGTACTTGTTTGGAACAAGGTACTGGACATGACCCGCTCTATGAGATTTATGTCATGGTCTATGTCATACATATATCTCATATTAGTTGCGTCATTTGAATCCTTAGACATGAAGTTATTATAGTCTTCCACTTGATGAACATTATGTTTGACATATTCAAACGCTACCTTTAACCGGGAAGTTATAAAGGGTATGATTGGCATAATCGGATTCACGTAGGGAAGAATAATAAGCTAAATGAATTTGTCCCTCCTCGGAGAGATGTCAAGCTTGGGCCACTCGTATGAATGATGTTGATGAAATGTTCGGCCGGACTCAAATGGATTGATTGGATCAATAGCATTTGAATTATCAACATATTCGGAATCGAGAAAGTATTGAACAAAACAAGTTGACTGTTTGACCATGACTTGTGTTCAATGACATCGTGGACAGAGGGATTGTGACATATTCTAAAGGAATGCGAACTTGTATCTAGTTATACTATTTGGGTAGGTATGACGGTTTGCTAGAACCTAATCATATCTTATGGTTCATGTTTGAACCCATTGCCAACTTAGTATAATCCTAGAGGGTCACACACAATAGAACGAATCTTTAAAAGGACTACATTGGAATTTTGGAAATTCTGGACATCCTGGGAAGTGGGCGACCGCACAGTATGGACTGGGCGGCCGCACAATTATCTTAGTTTTTGTACCAGTTTTGCTTCAGATAGTTGTGCGACCGCACAGAGGGTTTTGGGCGGCCGCACAGTACTGTCGGGTGGCAGATTCCTAATTTGATTAGGAAACGAATTTTGGACGGATTTTGACACAAGTTTCCTATTTGGAATAGGTCATGCTTGTGTATAAAAGACCAAATTCGGCCAGCACTGTATGCTAATGATTTTGTGAGTCTCAAAGAGTTTGAGAGAGGGTTTATTTTGTTCCAAGACATTCTTGGTTGAAGAACAAAATAATACACAAAATAAATTCCATATAGTTCTTTTGATTGTGAAAAAGTGTTTCACAATTTGGTCTAGCAACCAAGATCAAAGAAGCTACTTTGATATTCGTTCGAAGTGTGGATACCGCTAGAGGGTGAAAATCATCATCTTCAAGGTTCGTGTTCAAGCTTTGTGATCGTGATCAAGTCTTCAAACCTCCACCAAAGACCAAGAGAATTTGATAGCCATCAAGGGTTAGTTTTATCTTATATTCATGTTATTGTATTTGATTTAATCGTATGAACGGATCCATGGCTTTGGGTTTCAAAATTTTAAATGCTAAATTCCGCTGCGCATGTTTGATCGAAACCCAACAGTGGTATCAGAGCCCCGTTCATGTTGATTAATTCAATACTTGGATCATGTTATGTGTATATAAATTGTTTATGTGCCTTGCATGATTTGAATATTGGAATATATGTTGTTTATGTGTTATGTGATTTTATGTGGTTTATTGTTTTGCAACTTTAATCGCACGATTCAATCGCAATAAATAAATTATGGTGGATTCAGAATTGTTGATTATTAATTTTTGATTGGATCAAAGTTTTAATAATCGGGGAAAAAAAATTTGAGACAAAATTTTTGAACTTAAAATTCTACACATTCTGATGGCTCAGAGCGACCGCACAAAATTACTTGGGCGGCCGCACAGTTTTGGGCGACCGCACAGGGGTTTTTGGGCGGCCGCACAAGGGGATCAGAAGGTCTGATTTTGCTCAAAAATCAGAATTTGGAATTTTCGAAAGGTTCAACAAAACCAGTAACAGAACCAATCCAGACCTGCTGATCTGGAATGGGTTTTGGGTAGTTGGTTTGTGTGTGGATCTTGGGGTTTGATTTTCCTATTTGTTTTAGTCTTGTGATTCTAAGATTGGTTCAAGGTTTGGATGGCTAATCTGCGTTCATCGAGATTGTGTTTCCCAAACTTGATCGCAATCAAGTTTCAAAGATAAAACGAAGTTAGAATTATGAAGAGTTCATAATTGCTAAAATTGAGAAACAAAGTTCTTGATTCAATGATTGGAGATCCATGTGGAATTGTGAATGCAATTGGCCTACGTTCATCGAGACCATCTATTGCTTAGTTTCGGCCACATGGACTACTTTCTTGGTTTCTTGAATTAGTGCGGGATTGTGGTTGCCTAATGGCTTAGTTCGACCGCACTTCTTGTTGTCTTGATTCGGAAATAATAACCGAAGTTGAAATAGTCTCATCCTCATAATTATAGAGAAACTAATGACACATAAATATCATGCTTACATTAATGAGATTAATTTAGTGGCTAAACTTGATGTGTAACATGTTTATATTATGTGCTCATAAATGTGTTATATGCTATATGTGATGAACCTTCAAAGAAAGTTTTAAGTCTTTTATTGCCATGCCATGATTAAAACACTTGTTAGTACATGAGTGATTTTAATGTATATTCGCCCTAGCGAGATGCATTAAATTTGTTTGTGTATGAGCAAGATAGATAGTGTGGGCACGCCCTAGCGGGACACATTAACTATGCGTTTAAAATGGTTAGACTTAATTGGGCGTCAAAACAGTTTTGGGCCTAGGCAAAGATGAGGTTTAACATGCTTTTTGAAATTGGATTTCTTAAAGAATCTCATAAAAGGAACTAAGAGTCATATGAGATATGATTGACAAGAGTTGTCTACCTAATTAATTTGATTTTGTGTAATCCGCCTTAGCGGACTTGAAATTAAATTAAAGTTGGATCTTAACCCATTTAAATTATATTATACATTGGATGTATATGAAGGTTATATAATTTAGTGGGAGTATTTTGTTTGAAAAATACATTATTTATCTCTTTAATGAAGATCGGTACTTATTAAATTTTGGAAATTTTTGCATATTTGTAGATAATGACTAATAACACTCAATCAATGTCGTTGCGATCGATCCTTGAGAAGGATAAGCTCGAAGAGAATGGTACAAACTTTATGGATTGGATCCGTAGCATAAGAATTGTTCTTAGGCAAGAAGATAAGTTGTACATTCTCGATGGGCCTCTCCCTGTTGAACCACCGCCTACTGCCCCTAGGGTAGAAAGAGACAATTACAAGAAACATCGTAATGATTCTAGAGATGTAAGTTGTCTCATGCTTGCTGCTATGTGTTCAAAACTCCAACAAAGTTTGGAACATTTGGAAGCCTATGAGATAGGCGTGGAGTTGAGAACCATGTTTCAAGAGCAAGCTAGGCAAGAGAGGTGCAAGACCATTGTTGCATTCACTACTAGTAAAATGAATGAAGGACAACAAGTGAGTCCTCACTTTCTTAAAATGAAAGGTTATGTAGAGCACCTTGAGAAACTTGGCTATCCAATCCCATTGGAGCTAGCCACGGATCTCATTCTTAATTCATTGCCTAAAAGTTATAATCAGTTTGTGATGAATATAACATGCATGGAATGGATAAGAATCTCTCTGAGTTGCATGGGATGCTCAAAACTGCAGAGATGAAAATTATGGAGAAAGGTTCTCCCGTGCTCTTGGTTCATGATGGAAGAAGGCTGGTGCCAAAGGAAAGGGTAAGGCAAAAGTTGTCAAACCCAAAATAAGCAAGGCAAAGGTTGCCAAGGCTTCTGAGGCAAAACCTGATTCACAAAAGGATGCAATCTGTTTCCATTGTCAAGAAATTGGTCATTGGAAACGTAATTGCAAGGCTTTTTGGAAGAGCAAAAGAAGAAGAAGAGCAGCAAGGCTGCGTCGACTTCAGGTATCTATATGATAGATATTCTCCTTTCTACCACTGATTCTTGGGTATTGGATACCGGATGTGGTTCTCACATTTGTCTAAATGTGCAGGGACTAAAGAATAGGAGACTGCTTAAAGAAGGTGAAGTAGATCTACGCGTGGGGAATGGAGCAAGAGTTGATGCATTAGCCGTAGGGACTTATGAAGTCACTTTACCTTCCGGATTAATTCTTGTTTTGAACAATTGTTATTATGTTCCGGATTTAAGCTGAAATATTATTTCAATTTCTTGTTTGGATAATGAAGGTTTTAAGTTTCTTATTGAGAATAAGAAATTTTCTATTTATTTAAATGATGTGCTTTATGGTATTGCTAATTCATTTAATGGCCTTTATATCTTGGATGTCAAGAATGAAAAATAATGCTATCATGTAAATAAGAAATCTAAACCTAATGA